>JAYMSZ010001009.1:0-15971 GCA_036897665.1 Pelargonium citronellum | reverse complement strand
TTTATTCTGTTGTTACTTTCAGGTTTTTCTTCCAAGAAAATGTAAGGATGATCACTGCTTGGAATGAATATGTATAGATGAATTGTTTTATTTTTTTTCCTTTCAGAATAGGAAAGTTAGATTGATTAATTGTTGAATCATACTTTGTGAAATACTTGCTGCTATTCTGGATTCTTGACATAAATAGCTAGTGCACAGAGGTTGTCACATTTATTTTCTGCATACTCAAAATGTTAAATCTTCTAGTGAAGTGTTGATTCATATACAATGTTCATATTCAAAGATTGCTATAGATCTTATTTAGATATGAAGTTATTATTGGTACCTCACATGCCCTCACCTTCCAAAGGGCAATACAAGTATATGCCAAATGTATAAACGTTCAAGTTTTTTTGCTCATTCATGTTCGCCTGCACATTCTCATTGTAACATGTCCTTGTGCAGTTCCATTTGAACACTACGGTTTTCCTTGTTGATTATTGCATGTTTTCATATTCTACCTTCATTTCTTACTATTTGGAATTTAGACTTATACGCCATGAACACTAATGTCATTTGTTTTGTGCCATGAAAACTATCACATTGAAGTGTCAACAAGCAATCAAACAAAAGCACACAATGTACTTACATGGTTCGATAGCTTCTTATATATGTTCATGAGTTGCACTTCACACTGAACTCGATTACAATTACTATCAACAAGATATCATTTCTACACTGATCACTCTATAGTTCCCACAAAAGAAGAGACTTTATGTTTCCTCTCAGTTGTGCTTGTTAGGTTCTTTATTAAAATGGATGGTTCTGTTTTGAAGTTTGAGTGGAGGCATTTGTTGCATTTTGGATTGTTTATGCTTCCCTTGGTTCTCTTCTTAATTAGTTGTCGGTGATGCTCGACGGTGTTGAATATAGGCTACCTGATTCTCTCATCTTCTCGATGTACTCGTGTTTAATACGTGTCGGACACCCCAACACTCTTGAAGAGACTAGCTGCAATCTTTGTAAGTTGCATTGAGTTTTGAGCTCATGAGACAAACAAGTACTTGCCAAGACTAGAAAACAACTTGTCAAGCTTTGTAAGTTTCATCTCTTATACATCTTGGTGCAGATAAATAGAACTTATGCTATATTATCATGTCAAGCCATATAAGATAGACGAGTTGAGTCATGTCACAAATATTTTTTTATTTAAATGTGTTAATCATATCATGTCAACACAAACTCATTTATTATAAAGTGTGAAATATGTCGATGTTATGTTCAATACCTTTAATACAACCGTATATTATCACCCTAGCTTTATTTCATTTCCCATTTTCAGCCCAATTCAAGTCAGTCCATTTGTTGGCTTAATCCAAAATTATTGACTTATCTTCAATATATTTTTCTCTTGAACCAATTCAAACCAGCCCATTTGTTAACGACAGGTTCATAAAACTTTCTCAGGAAAATGAGACTTTCTCAGGAATGGATTTTGCTGGCAAAGTTCCGAGCTGTTGTTGAAGAGAAGCATATCACAAGCTTAATAATGTAAGGTAACTTCTGAACTTCTTTGTTTAGTGTTTACTGCTGGAATTAGTAGTGTTGAGCTTAATAAATCAAAGGATTGGTCTATGATTATTGAAAGATTGAGCAATGTCCACATTAGGTTACTGTGATTAGTGCCCTAGCTAGTTCTTTGGTATTTGTTGAATAATTTGTCAGATGTGTCTCTGTGATTGGATTCATATAATTGCTGAAAAGAAAGAGACTATGTTCTCTGGATTAGTTGAATTGTTTCTTTAGTCCTTTCTCTTCTCTGGATTATAATGGGACTCGTTAGGGAGCGTGTAAGCTTAAGCTATTAGTTGAATTGGTTATCTAACACACTGAAGAAGACAATGGTCACAAGATTTTCACAGCAAACACAACTTTTCATAACCTAAGTATTAGCAGTTTAATAATGTAAGAAAACTTGTGAAATTCCATGTTTACTGCTTGCTGGAAATAGTTTTGGTCTTGGTTACTTGTTTAATATAGGCTTATTTTATGCTGTATTCTTATATGCCTACTCCGCTAAACATGTCAAACATTTTTTTTTGTGGAGATCAATATCAGAGGGGGAAAAGTGGGTAAAGAGGGTGCTTCTTTTCTTGCCAAGGGACCTACCTACCTATATATTACTGTATTTTAAGTCATCAACAAACGAAAGTAAATAAAAAAATACTAGCAAACAGCAGCATAGCCAATAGTCATTGAAGGCCTGCTCTTGGCTTTGTTCTCACTCTCTCTGTTTGTATTTGTGACAAAAAGAATAGAGAAACCATGGTGGGTAGGGGACAAGGACAACATTGAACACAAGAGAGGAGAAGAAACAAATGACCCATTAGCAATTTAAAAAGCTCAAAGCGCATCTGAGGCGCAAAAGTCCTCGAGATTGAGCACAGACGTGAGCTTCATCAAAGAGACACACAGACGTAAGCTTCATTCAATTATATTTGAACTAGTGGAATTATTATAGTTTAAAGTCGTTGTTTAGTGTAAAATATTATGGGTGATTGGTCAATGAATTAAGTGAAACAATATTGAATAACAGAACCAACATTTGTTTTTGTTGCTTCTCTTCTCTGTGTTTTCATTCATTTCCATTGCATTGAAGCAAATACTGAGAGAGAAAGAGAGAAAGCTAAGTCATCCATTATCAATGGAGGTTGTTGCTGCTGTTGGAGGAGCTTTACTCAGTGCGTCCTTTAAGAAGCTGTTTGACAAGTTGGCTTCTCCTGAACTGCTCCAAATTGCCAGCAAGAAGGAGGTCCAGTCTCAACTTCAGAAGTGGGAGAAAGATTTGCTGCCAAAGATCCATGCTGTTCTTGAAGATGCTGAAGAGAAGCAGACCACAAGCCGCCTGGTGCAGATCTGTTTGAATGAGCTCAGAGACTTGGTTTATGACGTGGAGGACGTTTTGGACGAGTTTGCGACTGAAACTTTGCGGATCAAATTGAAGAAGAGGCAACTATCTGCTGCTGCTGGTGATGATGGTGCTGCTACTGGGAGTTGTAATCAGGTGAGAAAATGGCTACTTTCCAAGAACTTTGCTGGTTATAAGTTTACTGCTGAGATGAGCTCCAAGTTCAAGAAGATCACTGAAAGACTGGAAACCATCAAGGATATCTACGATCGATACAATTTGGGGGAAATATCGGTTGGAGGAGTAAGATCATATAGAGGAGCAACACGTTTAGTGCGTGATTCTCATGTGTTTGGGAGGGATGAGGACAAGCAGGCTCTTCTTGATTTGTTGCTGGCTACTGAACCATCTGATGCAGCTTCAACTTCTAGGGGTGGTGGAGTAGTGTCTGTGATTCTGATACATGGCATGGGAGGGCTGGGGAAGACAGCTCTAGCTAATCAACTCTACCGTGATGAGAGAGTGGAGGTTCATTTTGATCTCAGGGCATGGGTTTGTGTTTCTGACACTGATGATATTCGTGAAATAGCAGCAACTATAATACTGTCGTTTGGAGGTGAGACTCGAGCTGGCATGCCTCTAGATCAACTTCAAGGAGAGTTGGGGAGCATTTTGTCTGGGAAGAAATTTCTGGTTGTTTTAGATGATGTATGGAACGAGAATAATCAAGATTGGATGATTCTTCGCAAGCCTTTTGAAGGAGGTGCTTTAGGAAGTAAGATCATTGTTACAACTCGCAATGGAGAAGTTGCGGAACTGATGGGGACTCATCATCACTTTCATAGTTTGGGAGAGCTATCATTTGGTGATTGCCTATCTTTATTTTGTCAACATGCCTTGGGTGCAAACAATTTTGACGGGCACCCAAATTTGAAAGATATTGGCGAGAAGATAGTCAGAAGATGCAAAGGCTTGCCCCTAGCAGCAAAGACCCTTGGCAGTTTACTCCATACTAAGTTGCGTAGTGAATATTGGCAAAAGATTCTAGAGTGCCAGATTTGGGATTTTCCAGAAGAAAGTGACATCCTTCCGTCTCTAAGATTGAGCTATCAACATCTTTCCTCTCAATTGAAGCAATGTTTTGTTTACTGTGCCATATTTCCCAAAGGTTACGAATTCACAATGAATGAGTTAATCCTATTGTGGATGGCTAAGGGCTTTCTATCACGCTCAGAAGGGAATAAGCATCTGAAAGATGTGGGTGTTGATTTTTTTCATGCCTTATTGTCAAGGTCATTTTTTCAACCATCAAACAAAGAAAGTGGAACATATGTGATGCACGATCTCATTCACGATCTAGCCCAGTATGTTGCTGGATACCTATGCTTCAACGTGAATGTTAATTTGGAGAAATTTGAACATTCTTCAACTTTTCAAAGGCCTCGTCATTCATATTTGATCCAACCCTCACATGATGCAGGTAACCATAATCCATCGTCACAGTCTTCTGGAGAGGGACTGAAATCAGCAATTCATGAAATATGCTCTGATCAATTGCGCACTCTATTTCTATCTGGAGACATAGATGATAACATGCTGTTGAGGTGTAAGAACCTTCGTGTGTTAAGTTTATACAAGGCTTCTATTAAAGTGCTTCCAAAGTCAGTTGGTAAGATGAAACTTTTAAGGTATCTTGACATCTCAGGGACAGCAATCCAAGTTTTACCTGACTTTGTCACTGAGCTCTACAATTTGCAAACACTGAAAATTCAAGATTGTCATTTTCTTGAAAATTTTCCAAAGAAAATCACTAACTTGATCGACTTCAGACACATTCTTATGGACTCTTCAACCCAGTTGCCTGGTGGAGTTGGCCAGCTGACATGCCTTCAAACATTGCCATTCTTCGTCGTGGGTGAAAATAAGGGTCATCACATTGAAGAACTCGGATCTTTGACCCAATTGAGAGGTAGATTATGCATAAGCAATCTTGGGAATGTGAAAGACAAGGATGAAGCAAAGAAAGCAGGATTATTGGAAAAGTCAAAACTTTGTGAGTTGGCATTGAAATGGGGATCAAGTGAGGAAGAAAACAGTAGTAACAATGGAGAAGGTGCTTTGGAAGGTCTCCAGCCTCATTCAGGCCTTAAAGACTTGATGATTGTTGGCTTTGGGGGCATGAAATTTGCATCTTGGTTGTTGCTGCTTGAGAATTTGATGAAGATTGAATTGAAGAATTGCAACAAATGCGTGCAACTACCAGCTCTTGGACATCTTCCAACCCTCAAGGTTGTTATAATTGATGGTTTGGAGAATGTAATATCAATAGGAAGTGAATTCTACTATAAGGATGGAGATGGCAGCAGCAGCATTAGAAGTGGAGGCGCAACAAGAGGGTCGTTCCCATCATTGAGAGAGCTCACCTTACGGAGCATGCCAAGCCTTGGGGAATGGATGGAAGAACCTTCAGAGAACATGGCTTTTCCTTGCCTTGAGCAATTGACCATCCAAGATTGCCCTCAACTTGCCAATGCTCCAAGTCATTTTCCATCTCTTCGGAGCTTGATTGTTAACAATGTCCTGAGCAGCACACCACTAGAAAAGATCTGCAGCAACCTCACCTCTCTTGTATCCCTCCAGATAGAGAAGGTATCAGCACTCACCATCCTACCACATGGGATATCACAGAATTGGAAGAATCTGACCGATCTAAAGATAAAGGACTGTCATGAATTAGCAAGTATTGAGCCCGTGGATCAACAATCCCTTGCATGGGGCTTGCACAGTTCTTTCAAAACAATTGAAATCGTGTGGTGTACGAAGTTAAGGCATTTACCAAGTGAATTGGAGACCACCGTGTCTCTTAGGAATCTGACCATCAGATTTTGCACTAATCTGATTTCTCTTCCAAGTATTCAAGGTCTCACATCCCTCGTTGAACTTAGCATTACGGATTGTTACAAGATAGTCGATCTACCCATTGGGCTACAATCTAGCCGATCTCTCAAGAAGTTGGTAGTAGCATGGTGTCCTGATCTGAAGGTACCTGCATTGAACTTTGAAGAATGTACTTCTCTTCAGTCTTTATGCATCAATTGTTGTGGGAACTTGACGAGCTTTCCTGAGGGGTTACAGTCTCTCCCTAGATTGAAGAGCTTGGGAGTTGGTGGGTTCTTGATGTCAAAGAGGCCGGACTACTTCCCATCAGAGGGGTTACAGAACCTGGTATCCATTAGGGAGCTCGTACTCTATGGTTGGGCTAGAGTCAAGTCTCTGCCGACTGAGCTTCAACACCTCACTGCCCTGCAAAGTTTGACTCTCAATAGATTTAAAAGAATTGAAATTTTGCCAGAGGAGTTGGGCAGTCTTTCATCTCTTGAATCTCTGTCTCTTGTTAGTTGTGAGGACCTCAAGTTTTTTCCACCAGTTGAATCCATGCGGCGTCTCTCCCAATTAAAATCTCTGCGTATTATCAAGTGTCCCCTGTTGAAGGAGAGATGTATAGCTGGAACCGGCAGCCAATGGCCCAAGATTTCCCATATTCCATCCATTGTAACTGATTAAACAGCATTTGGTGGTACGTAAACGCATCTCTCTTTCTATCTCTCATTTTGACATGATTCATTGTACATATATCATATGTCCAGCTGTTTTCTTTTGTATATTAACATATATGTATTTTTTCTTAGTCAGTTGAAGTGCTGTTATCCTTTATTGATCATTGTAAATAATTGTGCTTTAGCTGGTCAGAAAGAACACCCTGCACACACAAACTAATTCTAGGTGATTCTGAGATTCTTGTGCACTTGCTACACTTGTGGTTGATTGTGTTGTTTCAATATAATTTTTTTATTGCATATAATGAAACAAATTATTCACTTTTTTTACTACAAGTTGTATATGAGTTTCAACTTTCAAGATTCAATCTCATTGCATATTTTCATTTTGCTTTGGCAGTGGTTTTGTTCTCATCATGGAGTGTGCGATATCCTAATTCTTGCCATTAAGTTGGATGCTTTAGATTTTTATGTCTGGAAGACAATCTAATTCTTCTTTAGCTCTTACATTCCCATCTATACATGTCATCAATCTAATTCTTGTCTTGTGCATGTTGATCCTATACATTTAGTTAAACATATTGTTGGTTTGATTATATAGCATAGCGATTATCCCATTATTTTGATTGGAGATGCACACGAAAAGTTCAACGCCAAATTTAAATAACCCATATTTTGGATCCAGGTGTATGCATCAATACAAGTCGTGATGATTAGAAGGTTAAGAGGTGGCGCATATGAGTCTTATTTTCGAGCAACAGGAAAAAAGATGAAGGATATTATGAAACATTTTATCAAACTTATTCTACTAAATAGAAGCTGTATTTTTTTTCAGAATGTAAGAATGTTGAAGTGCATTGTGTTCATTCGCTTGTTAAATGTTGTAACTTATGCGTATAATCAATTCTTGATTGCTGATTGTTAGGTATTATTGTATATAAGGTATTTAAGAGTAAATTTTAGTTTGTTTTTTCAACCTTACGGGTTATTCAACGACTTTTTCTTGGTGTTAATTGGTGTTCTTAATTATATCAGTATGATTGTCTTCTTTATGTCTGCTTCTTGAGTGGGTCCTTCGTCAATTTTCATTGTACATTTGGCCACGGGCTCACGAGTGACCGGTGGCCTATTTGCCTCTACTTTTTCTTTTAGGTGAGTGTTATTTCTTTTGTCAACATTTATGTGTTAGACTGCATTCTTTCTCTCTCGAGCGGCTTTTATATTAGCAACAAATTTGATCTTTTGGGGCAATCTTTTTTCGACCTCAACTTTTTTCAGCGCTAATTGACATTCTAAACGACACCAGCGTAATCGTCTTTCATGCCCAAGTTTGCCCTCCAATTTTCGTGGTGATCATACAACAAGACGACTCATATCATCAAGTTTAGCAAGAATCTATCACTGAGAATACCTCTAACAACTACCAAAGCGTTTAAATCGCTTAACTCAACGTGTTTTGATGAATCTGCTAACATTTTTTAGTTCTTTTTTTTTTTTTTGAGCTCAACATTTTTTAGTTCTTGGTTCTACTTTATTTTTGGTTTTCCTCAATGTGTGGAAGTGAATTACTTTCAGGACATCACGTGCCATTCGCGTGACACAGAGAAAAAAACAAAAAGCGCGCGGCGCGGAGACACAAAACGACCAAAACCACTAAATTTGCACCCCAAAAATAACGGTATTTATAAATCGACCCCTCAGATCTGTGAATAGCTTCTTCTTCCCCACAAACCTCTCCTCAGATCTCTGCTCATTTCCGCTACAATGACTAATCTCGAATTTGTGGACCAACCCAATGACCAAAACACTCACAAGAGCCGGCACAGACACAGACACCGGAGCAGGAACAGGAAGAAGGGTTACGACTCGTCCAAGTTCTTCATGTGCATCGATTATGCGTTTCTCATAATCTTCATCGGAGTGCTCTGTTTCGTCATAATCAAGCTTATTGGATTTTGAATCAGGTCGATCTTCGAATCCCACTTTTTGTTTGTTTGATTGATTGGTTTTTATGAGTTGGGTTGTTGTGTTCATTTCAAAAGTTTGTTTTTTTACTTTTTTTAGTGTGTGTTGAGGCTGTTTAGGTAATTTGTGAATTCATGCTTGATTTGGTGTTTTTGGTTCTGCTTATTTCAATGGGCAGTGCTTTTTGTTGTGTAATTTTCAATTTTGTAATTTGGGAATCATTTAGTATCTGAAAAATATTAGTTTTTGTGAGCTTTAGTGTTTTTGTTGACTTTGGCCATCAATGGATTTGTAATTTGAACTTTATTATTGTGTCATTGCGGTCCAGATGCATAATTCAAGTCGGCAATTTTACGAACTTGCAACTCAAAGATATATTTGATGCTTGGTATTGATATGTTTAACAATCAATAGCTTTGTTTTGTTGGAATCGGATAGTGATTTGGGCTGCGAGGAATGGTATTTACATGTTATATGATATTGCAGGGCTGTCTTGATCTAATTGAATGATAGATTGATTGGTTACAATACTGGGCTAGTGTGCCAAAAGAAACCAATATTATTATGCTTCGATAGTTGATTTGATTTGATTTGCAAACTATGTTTCCTGAGACTCCATTCGATGGTTTTGCTTTGTGAGGCTCAAGTTGTGGACCGGTGGTGTTGTCTCAGGGTTAGGCGGAACATGAGTTAGAATCTAACATTGCATAACAAAATCAGCCGATTTATATATTGCCACTGAGAAAAAGAACGGATTAATTTGACCTAGATAACCATTGCCTGTTGTTTGGATAGGCATAGGCCATAATTATGGCTATTTAAATGTTCTAGATCTGTTACCGGTGATTTGGTCACTAGGTTACTATACTATACCAAACTGCACATCAATGCAGTGTTTGAATCTCTTCAAAATCTGCAATGCATTTGTGATGTTCAGCTTCAGTAAATTTTTTCCATTTCACTTTTCAACTGAATCATGTGTATTAAAGTACAATGAGAGTTATTGGTTGAGACTCAACCAAGACACAAAAAATGGGTCCAGGCGGGCATGAATGTTAAATCGTGAGGTGGCATCTCTTCCTTGGCTTGACTGAGTTTCAGTTCTCAACTCTTTGACTGAGATTCTTTTTTCTCTCAAAAAATTTACTTGTTACTTAGATATTGTTCCGGTTGTGTACCTTCAAACATATCTACAGTACCAAGTAACCTATTAGATGGTTACCTCATTGGATGGTTTACAATCATAACATGTTTGAAAATTTCCTTTGTTCTGCAATCTATTGGAAGGGAAGTTATATCCAAAAGTTTTCTTGAATTTGATAGTGACTGTCTACTCGTGTACCTAAGTAATGTTTGAGAGCGACATTGCTGAAATTATTTGTAAAGATGCGATCTAGATGTTTGAGACTTTGACCGCGTATGATGTGACTGATATTTGCTTCAGCTAGCTATAAAACACGTAGCACTTATGTTGATTGCCTCTATTCCTGCAGGATATTTAATCATAACAACAACATCGTCTTCTGATTGAGGTCCAAGCCCTAGCGCTTTGTAATTTTAGATTCTTGATATGTATTTCTTGATGCTGAAAAATCTCATGTCTTTGTCATTAAAAAGTTCGAGACACTCTTTAACATTTATTGCCCATTGACCTCTTGTGTATGCTATGTTTCATCAACTATAATATGAAATTTCTGCATCAGACAATTTTGTAATCTGATTCTGGTTATTGTATTGTGGTATTCATTCTTTGCAATTGATTATTGCTTCAGCCTCTTTTCATCTTAAGAAATTGTAGACAAGATTTATAGATCATAGCCATGCACATTTTTGAAATGTGCATTATAGTTCAAAGTCGTAGAAAGAACATGAACAAGGTTACATTAATCATGCATGCACTTGTTTATCTTAAATAAGTTTGCGAAACAGACAGAGCTTAGAAGTATCTACCTAGGATAAGCTTATTAGTCTTGGAAGTGACTGGCAAAACAAAATATAGGGCAACTCAACTTCAGGGAGCTGGTGGTTGAGCCATCTCATGAGAGGTGGCTTTAATCGTCTAAGGAGCTGGTGGCGGGGCCGACAGTCTCTGGCGTCGGCGGTGGCTGCGGTGGGAGTCTCCAGTCTCGGGAGTCGGCGTCGTCTCGGGAGCGGGTGCCGGAGTCGGTGTTGTCTCGGGAGCAGGTGTCGAAGCCGTCTCAGGAGTGGGTGTCGGAGCTATCTCAGGACATGGTACTGGAGCCATCTCGGGAGTGGGCGTTGGAGCCATCTCAGGAACCGGAGCTGGTGATGGAACTGTCTCAGGAGCTGGAGCTGGTACTGGTACCATCGTAGGAACTGGGGCAGGAACCATGTCTGCAGGCGGTTCCTCTGCAGGAGCTGGCGCAGGAACTATCTCAGGAGGAAATGGATGCTTATGGTCATGCTTATGATGATGATGCTTGTAAAATGGAAATGGATGCTTGTGAAATGGGAATGGGAATGGATGGTGGTGGTGATATGGATAGTCGTCAAAATGGTCAGGGTAATCTGGCGGCTTCGCCCATCCATAGTCGGGAGAGGATTTGTCCCAGCAATCAGGTTGTTTCACTTCCGCATTCTCAGAGCCCCTCAAGATCCGGCCTCCGACCGCTTGTCCTAATAATCCAACAAGAATGCTGAAAATCAGAAGAGCAACTAGGGAGAAACCAGACTTGCAAGCCATTGAGAACACTTTGTGATGGAGAAAAATAGGAAGATTCTTGCTCTTCTTATAGCCCTAGTTTCAAGCCCAAGTTAGGTAAAGTCTTGAAGGTGAGTTAATAAGCTTCCTCTCATAGAGGACATGAAAGAGGATTCATTTGTATAAATTCATGGAAGAAGAGAAGCTGAGATTAGGGTTATAGAATATTGAGTCATCTCTTTTGCCATTGCATGGACTCATAAATAACACTTGGATTTAGCTAGGTGATCTATGCATGTACCTCTCTATTGCACTCAATTTTTGGCTACATAATTTTCTCTCTCTTGCCTAAAATAAGCTTTTAATGACATTTATTGATGTGAAATAAATAGTCTAAATAATATAAGTGAAGAAAAAAAATGTTTACCCATTTCTTTAAATGACTAAAATATGTTGTTTAGCATTGCTCATTTCTTTAATGTTGTAAAAATCAAACTGAAAGTCGAACAAATTTACAAACCAATAATCGGTCCATCAATAAGACTGTCTAATAATATAATATTTCAACCCATAAAATGTGTAAAAGCTCCGCTTGAAAAATCAATGGACTCCAAAATTTCAATCTCATACAGACGAAAATATTAACTTTCTCACCTATTTTTTCTCTATTTTTTTTTCTCAAACATAACACTCTTTCTTTAACAACAAATTTTTGGTTGTTATATCAAATTGCTCATAAAAGAAAACAAAGTTGTCAAACAATACTTATATAGTCACTTGGAGTTAACTATAGTTAATTTCGAAGATGTGGAGCTTTTAAATGTCACAGATAATTCTTATGCAATCAATTATTGTAAATGCTGCATCAAAGTAACGATCGACGAACTCTATCTAACAACATAGACTTGAATAATCCTAAAACACAAAGCTCACATCAAACTCGGTAAACTAAATCTTCGACTTTTTGAAAATTCAAGGACGTGACTATAATTTTTCTAAAATAAACCAAACACTACCATTCATAAAAACGCCCAGGTTTGGCACCTAACATAGGTTCATAAATTCAGTTGAAAAAGATTGGCACAACCTATATTCACAGTGAAGGACTCATCACTTGAACAAAGTTTTTTGTTTCTACCACCAAATATTTTTCCCAAGAAAAAGTTGTGGCAACAATGAACCTACACAAACCTTAGATACAAACAATAGGAAAAGATTTTCTTTCCCTCCGATCCGATCCGCCCCACAAAACGAAACTATCCTACGGGTTTGATCCGTTCGGTCTTTCCTCCGAAAATCTTGGAAGTTGCACGAGTGAGTTCACTCGTGTAACACCTTCCAAACCCGACCAGTTCTGATCTTCGGGTGTTACCATTTCGCCATTGGCGTCGAGCTCGCCTGTAAGTCTCCCATAAGTATCACTATCCTCCGATGACCGGACGGTGAAGTTCCTTTGCAAGGAGGGCTCGGGCTTTTGGCCATCGTCGGATTCAACAGCATTGCCAGAGTGGTTGCTTTGGATTGTTGCAGAAGAGAAACCTTGTTCTTCGTTGTCAGATTCTGCGTCCATTTTCCCGTCTAGAAATAGGCAGACCACCGCGCAATCATCCATTTTGGAAGTTGGGTATTTTAGCTTCCATTCCCGAGCTGCGGTGTCCACTACCATTCTTGCAGCCGATGATCGGGAGGAAGATGAGGACACTACATCAACGACTTCTTCATTGCTCAGGACATCCCAAACCTGTTATAATACTAATTAGAACTGTGAAAATAATATGATGAAAGAACAAACATATTAGTAATGCTACATTCATGTGAAACCTTGTTGAAACGAACTAGAAAAATCGGTCAAGTTCCATCTCACAGACAAGAACATGAAAATGGAGGAACATTGCAACGTTGAGTGCAACAAGACGTAGTTCAAGAAATAGCAAATTTTCAGCTTTAACTTGATGCTTTCAACCCCTTTGACGTATTCTAAATTATCAAAATATTACTGTGTCCCGAAATAAGTATCCATTTGTCCTAGAGTTGGTAATTCCGGTTTTGACTCAAGTTTTCAAGGGTTAAGTGAGTGTTCAGTTTCCAACTTTCGTAACAATAAGGATAAATTTGTTATGATTAGACTTTTCCCATTATACCACTATATTTTCCTATAGTAACAAACCCAAAAAAAAGTCTTAACTTATTTTAGGAACATTGTTGGTAACCATTACGAAGAGACAATGAATATGGAAAAGAGAGAAACAGATTGAAGAACATACCCCATCAGAAGCAATAACGATGAACTGATCTCTTTCAGTAAGTAATCGGTGAGAAAACTCAGGTATTGAGATCACTCCATATTCTTTCAAGCAAAAATCCCCGAACGCACGAGCCATTGCCAATCCAGGGGCATCATCAAACGGCAACCAAACTCGGGAAACTTCCGGTTCATCCTGCAATGCGAAGACCCTACCCTTACACCGTTTAATCCTCTCAGCTTCTCCTACGGGAATGAACAAATAACAACTTATACGCAAAATTAAGTTCACTTTTCATGCAAGGGTCATGGAGCCAAAAGGATGCTATGCCTAGTAAAAAATGTAACATACTCGGCAAATCAGGCTTTAAGTCAACAGTCAACTGAACTGCGACCATAGAATCTTTGCTGTCCTTTGATCCCAAGATTGCCCGAGAATCACCAATGTACCCCATAAATAGATTCAAACCCTAAATAATGGACATGAACAAGAACGTATAAAGCAAACGACATTGGACATAAAGAATCTTTAAAATTTAGACATTAGAAGTGATATTTCGGTACCTGTTTCACTATAGTAACAGCAGTGCTACCACTACAGAAACAGTCCAAATTCGGATGGGACCGAAGCTCTTTGTCCATAGCCTTATAGGACTTCAAAAAAGCTTCCCTCCATGTAGAGTTCAATCTATCCTCAACTGAGCCATCTTTCTCCACCACTCCACCATCTAGCTTCTTCGGATTCCCCTTGAAACAAGTTGTGCCGGACCCGTTTTGTCTTGACTGATAGGATTGCAAAAACGACAATAGCTTTACTGGCAGAGCATCCCGCACTTTACGGGCCACAAGATGGCCATGTGGACCGTGGCCATCAAAGACACCGCAGAATGTCACATCCTCCGCTATGAAATCCTACAAAGATTCAACACCAAAATAAGAAACAAACAAACCACAAAAAACAACCAGATATCAATCTCTAGGTCGAAACGCAAAAGTAACTCACTTCCCACACAATCATTGCGTCCTGGTTGATGCCCTTGCGACCCTGCTGCGTGAATATGCACGAGCTCCGACTCTTCCCGTTTGTGAAAACCCGGTTGGGTATAGAAGATAAGTGCTGCAGCGCAACGCCATGGTCCGAGAACGTTCTCTTAGTTCTCTTCTGCCCGCAACATCCCATCCCGACATCTCCATTACTAGTTGAAAGACAAGCACCCATTTTTTCAACTCGAGAAAAATGACATAGTAAAAAACCAAGATCTCGAGTCAACCAATCGAAGGAGGATCAAATCACAAAAGATTCCCACACATCAAACCACAGGCCACTAGGGTTCGGATTATATTAGTCAAATGTAGAGGTTACGCGATCCTATCCTGAAACCAGCTGAAGAAAACAACAAGACACTAGTGTATGAGATTGTTTATTCTAAAACTCCAAAGAACACAGAAATGGCTACACACTCAAACAATGGAACAAGATGCAATAAAATAATCTTCCATGTGACCAAGGAGTAGAATATACATAAAATGCTGTCCTAATCCTTTGTCCATCGTCACGATTCGCATCGACCCAAATCAAATAGAAAGATTCCAATGGTTTTTTGGTAGCCAAGAAAGAGAGAAAAACAAGAAATTTCACACATTTTAACCCAAAAACTGACCAAGAAACAAAGGGTTATTTTCTAGCCAAGAAAGAGATAAAAACAAGAAATTGCACACATTTTAACCCCAAAACACACCAAGAAACAAGAAACTTGTCTCCTTGTAAGTGTTATTACAAAGTCAATTATGATATTTTCAATGATCTCACTTTCCCAAGAAAACCCATCTCCAATTCTTCATCAATTAACAAAGAAATCAACACAAGACCAAGAGAATATTCTATACTCACCTAAATTTTAAGATAAACAAAATCAACACAAACCCACAAATTGAACCACAAGAGATCAAAAACAGATCTCCAACAAAATATTCACAGATCTCAAACTTATAGCGCTAACCCTCTTTTAATTGTTGAAGGAAGCAAGAGAAAACTAAAAAGTAAAACCAGTTAAAAATCAAAACTTTATAGTTGCAATTTGAACAAACAAACCAAAAAAACAAAATAGAGCCATTATTAGAAGAGAATTTAGTTTTAGGAACAATCAACAAAGAGAACTAACTAGTACTAAAAATTGAAATTGCTCACCTTTATTCTCCTTTTTACCATTTCCACAGTGTGTGAAAAATAAAAAAAATAAAGCAAGAAAATTCGTCCAAAATTTTGAATACCCACTGGAGAGAAAATGGAAAAGTAAAAGCAGAAACAGAAAAAGCAGAAAAAGACGAAACAAAGTTAAAATTTTGTCAAAAAACAGAGCCAAAGAAGAACAAACCCAAGAAGAAGTCAATATACATCAAACAAATTCAATGAAAAAATGTTCTTTTCCTCCTCTGAAACTTTGCACAAATCAACTGAAAACATGTAACAATGTGTAGATCTCTGTAAAACTCAGCACCAAAACAGAGCAGAAACAGAGTGTCTAAACTGTTACCTGTGGGTGACTGGGTGTTGGTTCTGTGCAGAGCTGAGAGTTTTGTGGATCAGAGAATGGTGAGAACAGAGAGAAAGAGAAGAAGAAGAAGAAGAAGAAGAAGAGAGGAGTGGTCTGGGTGTTA
>JAYMSZ010001008.1:0-15972 GCA_036897665.1 Pelargonium citronellum | reverse complement strand
TAGCGAGCAAATTGCAAGCAAATAGCGAGCAAATAATTCAAGTGAAAAGTGCATTAATTGTGTTACCAATTTTTTGCAAGCAAATAGCGAGCAAACGAATTAGTAACATAAGTAAGTGACATCGTACGAAATTGTTGATCGCCTTTTGCTTACAATTTGCTTGCAACTAGCGAGCAAATCACAAGCAAATTAGCGAGCAAAAATTTCAAGTAATAAATTTTAAGTGAAATGACGTCGTGCCCTTGCTCGCTATTAGCGAGAAAATAGCAAGTAAATAGCGAGCAAATTATCTTATGTTTCAATCCTAGTATTCTCAGCCCTAATTAACTATTTTCATATTTCAATTTCAATTTCAATTTATAAGCTCTTGGGCGAATCTCTCTCCCCAAAGCACTCTCTGCCTCATCACCCTCACCGCCTCCACCATCTCTCCTCCGCTCCCTACACCGGCGGCGACAGAGAGTCATCAGGGCACTTCCTCACCACCAGCTCCATCACCCTCTGCTCGAACCTGCCGCTGTTTCTCAGCGAGTTCAGATCTGGTTTGTTGTTGCAGATTCTGAATTCGATCGTTTTGTTTCCAGATTTTGCTTTGTCCTCACTCAACTTATCTTCTACTCTCTTCTCTTTAGGGTTTGTCTATTGTGCTGTGCTTAGCTGAGCTGAGCTTGACGAACAAATCGATCGCTAATCGCAACCAGGTCTCAGCCCTTAATTTGTTTTACTCACTCATTTTACTCTTCGTAATCATATTAGACTCTATGATCGATTCTAGTTTCTGCTTCAGCATTTAGTTTTCTTAATTAATTATCTGTAAAGTCGATGATCGGTTCCAGTTTACACTTCATTTCTGGATTTGAATCCAAGCTTTTTGCTTCATGTGTATCTGAAATCAAGTTCGTCAGTATGCCTAATCTCAATCTCTTGGATCAGATTTGATTAAGCTTGTTTTTGGTAGATGTGCTTGTTTTGTGGATCGTTACTGTGTGCTCATTTCCAACTATGTATATTTTTAACTTCTTTCCTTAACCTATTCTGCTAGAATCAATGTAACAGAAATGTACATTATCTTGCTTTTTTATAATTATAAAAATGAAGTATATTATTGTGCAACATTTAGTGTTTGAGAAAAGTTTTTTTTAATCAAGTAGATTACAATGAAAATGGAAGATTAACTATGACCACAACCAGTGAAGATTAGTTAAATATTCTTCCTTATACTGATGATGCCCTTTTGGTCTTCATGTCATTTGTTCTTACTACATGTCTGGAACTACAGAAAGTTTTTACCATTTTTCATGTAAAAGAAACTACAGTGGCTTTGGTAATAATAACATAAATCACCCATTTTGGGCACTTATATTTTACTAATGGCCAAATGAGAATATAGAACACTTTTTGTGCAATTACTACTTTTCTGTGGCTTAGCAAATCTGGAGGCCAAAGCATAACTTGCATGCCATAACTAAGAGAAGCATCTAAACAACTTTTCTAGACTCCATGTGTTTTGTGATAGCTGTATAAAATCTCATAGCAGACAAGTCTACTAAGTTATCATAATATTCTTGGTTTCATATAATTCCTAGCTTGCTCATGCCTGCAAGAGTTCTATGGCATCTATGAGGTCAAGAAAATGGTTTTTTGGATCTTGAGGAGTGGCTTGATGATGGGTCTTGTCATGCTAGCTCAAGTGTCATCTGAAGATGGGAGTCCCTGATGAATCTGGATTGCTCTGCATCAGTGAATGTGCAGCTTGTGCAACCATTTGTGCAACCCCTAAGCTTGCATCATATTTGTCAGTTTGTTTGGTGCTCTCTTCTTCCATGAACTATAAGTTGATGCTTGTTTGTGATGTTATTGAGCTAGGCCACTTGAGTTCAAAAAATTGACACATTTTATTCCGCGTTCTGATTTATGAAGCTCATGATTTGACCTTTTCTTTCTGATTGCAAAATAGCCATTTTGTCATAATCACAATTGTTAGATATGTTTGATTTATCTAGAGCTTCTACTTTAACATGCAATTTTTTTCATCTTTAATAAAATGTTACTTTCTGAACTCATAACCTTTTTTGTTCAGTGTCTTTTATAGCTTGTTATGTTTTTGGATCCCAAAAATAAATGGTGGCTTCTTTATAATAGCTCCTTGGATCCGTGTGGGACACTATACTGGCAGCACGTACGTATCAGGTGCTCATAGTTCTGCCTCTCCTTCCATCTTCTCCCTTTGGTATGCCTTCAATTATACTCTCTGTTCCATCTTTTCCATCTTCTTTTTATAAATCCTGAATTATGACTCTTTTTATGTCTCTGCTTCCATCTTCTTTGAATTGGCTCTTGAGAATTTGTTATGGTCTAGTAGTATGCAATATTGAGAAAACCTGTCCTGACAGGTTACTACATATAAGTAAACAAAGTGGGGATTGAGTTGTTTGACCATGTGTTTAAGATTTTATGTCATGTATTGGAGAGATCGGTGAGTTTCCAAGTATGTAATAAGTACAACTTTTTACCTTCGCTGTACATGTTCATAGATGTTTTCTTTCCCTTCAAGCTGTCATGGCGATGCATATTGTGGTGCTGACTGTTGGGCGCCTAAATCCTAATATGATGGAAAAGATCATTGTCCAACACAAACCTATTTCAATTTGGAATAAATCAAGAGAATAGCTTGGTGTAATGTCGTACACAGAAACATAAAAGATGTATTCTTGAATTAATTAGGTATCGTTTGGATGCAAATTTGAAAACAGAAATGAGAATCAAGAATTTGAATGAGAATGAGATATCATTCCAAAGTCTTTCTTATGACAAAAAAGTCCTAATATAAACATGAAGACATTAAGAATAGGAATCTCATTCTCATTTTTTATTCCCATTTCTCAACAAAAGTCTATCATGGTAACTGAATCCGTCACCAAGGCAGTGACTATAGGAGTTATGTGTTTACAGTTTACCTTTATACAATATACCTTTTTCTAGATTAAAAAACAAAATTCTATCCGAGGCCTAACTCTTATGTTGCTGGAAGCTCTAGAATGGATTTACATATATACTTTTATGGTATTTTTACGGGGTGTGACTGGAAGATTAAAGTTGAATCTCTCTCATTCTTCTTCTTTACCATTATTTAAGATATATGTTTTGGGGATGTCGTAAATATATTCATTCTAGTTCTTATCAGAGGTATCAAATTGCTGTATTCTTAATCTGCTATGGTTAATTGGTTATTTGTTACTGCAGTTAGCAGTGTGATAACTACTGAGGCATGTCTAAAATGTTGGCATCTGGGTTGACTTGTACTCCCTCAAGATGTTGTCTTCAGATGCCTGCACATCGCCCAGGGTTGCTGGATAGACAAGTTTCTTTTTCTACTGGATTTAAACCTAAAGAAATGAGGTTGATACCCCGTCTAGAAAGGTATTTTTTAGCTATTAGTCACTATCAACTATCAAATTTTTTATGGTGGTTTTCCATTTCATGATTTTGTTTCTCCAACACAGTTGTCATACACATTATTTGACTGGCTGTAGACAAAGATACAACCCACGACAAACTCACTTGATCAGATGTGCTATAGGTGCTTCCTATGGAGATAATGATTCAAATGGTAAAAATTTCATCATCAACTGCTGTTTGTGTTATCTCTTATGCCTAACCATTTTGTCAGCGTTTTTGTTTGTCCATGTGATCTTTCTTGCATAATCATTTTGTTAGCCTTCTTGTTTTAATCGTTCAGAATGAAGATTTCAATTATTCAACTTTTGTATTCAACTTTTACACAATTGTGATAAATGGTGAATGCATTTGATGATTGGTGAAATTGTGGAATGCATTTGTATCGTGTAGTTTGGAATTGGGGGTCTTGACACATTACTCTTATAATCTTGAAACATTCTTGATTCTTTTTACTCAAATTTCCTCGAAGTTAGTGTTAGTAAAATATCATTTGCTCTTTAGCTATTCTTTTTTTAGTTGGTTTATTAGTATCTTTACCAAATTTGTTATATTGTTTATTCTTGCTAACTGTAGCTTATTAATGTGAGCTATTTTTAGTTATGCAAAGTTAACATCATTAACTCTAAAACTTTCTTTTGAACTCCCTCAGCTATATTCCCAAGAATGAATGTGAAGGACCCATATAAACGACTTGGAGTAAGCCGGGAAGCTTCTGAATATGAAATCCAATCTGCAAGAAACTTTCTTATTCAAAAATATGCTGGGCATAAACCAAGTCTGGATGCAATTGAGGCAGCCCATGACAAAATAATCATGCAGAAGTTTTATGACAGAAAGAACCCAAAAATTGACGTGAAGAAAAAACTCAAGCAAGTGACTCAATCCAAGGTTGCTCAGGCTGTTGTGAACAGATTCCGCACCCCATCCACAAAATTCATCATAAAGACGTCAATTGCATTTCTTGTACTCGGAGTTCTCACTGTTCTGTTTCCGACGGATGATGGTCCAACCTTTCAGGTTGCATTATCCCTGTTCACCACCATATATTTCATACACGATCGGTTGAGGGCCAAATTCCGAGCTTTTCTTTACGGGTATGCATCTTACTTCCAAATGTTCTGATTATTTCTGCATTTCTCGTTCTTTGCAGGGAACCTAACTTTTCACTCAAGTCAGAATCTTGTTGTCTTCTCTATATCTACTCTGCAAATCATATTCATGATATTATGATGCTATATATTTCCATACCAGTTGGCAAGCTTGAATACTCGATTGAATTTTCCAATACTGTAGTCCTGAATAGATGCTTCTATAGAAATTTCAAGCTACATATTTTGCCTCTGTGTAGGGTTGGAGCTTTCATTGTGTCATGGCTGTTGGGAACCTTCCTAATGGTTGCTGTTGTTACACGGTTTCCACCTTTACCTTTATTCAGAGGAGCATTAAGGAGTTTTGAACTGACTACTTCATTGATAACCTACGTGTTTCTCTGGGTGTCTGCAACATACCTGAAGTAGTAGTGCTGGTTTTATTGTATGCCAAGAAGCCAATTCTTTTTCGGAGTGGATGGGCACTAGAATTTTTTTGGTCTCTGGTTCTTGTATCTTGCAATTTCGTTTAGGCAGAGCTGTCACAACTTCAATTATAGAGCATGAATACCTTTAGTTCAAATGTAGTTTGATTAGTAGTGGATTTAGTTGGAAATGATTTGTAGAAGAGTTGCCGTTTTTGTTGATTGCAGAAAGATGTAAACCAGGTTGCAAGTAAAGATCAGTTTCTGCATTTTCTATGGAGCATGAAGTTTTCCTCTCTCTCTTCTCTGTCTTCCTCTCCTTGAGATTGATAATCCAATGGTTGTGTAGTGATGTATGAAGAAGGCTATTAATCATTTTCTAAATATAAGACTCTTAGACTTTTCTAAATAATTTCAAGATGAAAAAACCGTGTTCATGAGAAATTTGGTTCATAAACAAGATCTGCATCATTTATTCTAGACTACAACTATTGCTTGAAAATTTTGGAAAGCAAAAAACTTGAGTTATAAACAACTACCACTTTGACAAAAATCATGTTACGAGGGAAGCCTCTAACCCGGTGGAGACCTCCAAGGTTTTTGATAAAAGAATCAAATCACAATAGAACCAGAGAGACTCCTAGCCCTTACCTTCCAGGAACTGCAAGTTTCACCATAATCTGTGATGGCTCGTATAGTATACCAATGACTCCCAACTACATTCATGACAATATGACAATATCTAAGGCCATCACCAAATGTCTATCCTTGTCATTTTGGTAGCAAATATGAAGATTAGAGCTCTATAAACAAGTCGGACCAATTGTCGATGCAAAACACAACCACCACCACTCTTCGGTGGTTTTGTTTACAGTTGTACAACAATATAAAGAATGAAAAGACAAAGATAAACATGTACATGGGCTGTGTAACATTACTGATTTGTCATCCATTTCCAATTTCTTTCATGGATGAGCAATTAAACATCTGTTGACAAGGTAATACGTCAGCTTAACATTAGTTAAATAATCCCGGGACATGCATTTATGTACTCGTTCCATGGGTATTTATCATATAGAACTCCTACCCACAACTTGGCACTGAGACAGCCACAAGTCTATGTGTTCTATCATCTGTTGCCTCACTTTGTGTACTGCTTCCGGGGAGCTACAGTTTTGGGCATTACCTGAAATATTCATCCATCTTAATAAGATGATACACGCATGGAGAATTTTCAAGAATATCATTATCAGGCAACAGCTATTAAGCCAAGCAAAGCACTAACCCCATTGTCATAAAATCTACATATTTACAAGTTAATTTTGGTGAAGCAGCATTACGAAATTGCCACGACATCAACAAGTTAAGCAATTTGGAGCTTCCTCATTTTGGAACTTCCTCATTGCATTTAGGCCTATGCCCTTTCATTTCGTCAATTACATATAGCAATTCATACGTAATTGATAATACATTCACTATTTTTTTTTAAAGTATACATTTACTATATTAATTACACTTTAGTTATAGATACACAATGCTTTGTATAAAAGTTATTCTATGCCTTCTTCACATTTCAAATGTGCGACTAACAAATTTAATTTTATATTTTATATAATAGCTAGTCACTTTAGTTTACTTTGACTCTTTGAGTTTCTAATGTGACACTATCGAAAAACATCAAATTTTTCTACATACCTTCAAGGCTTAAAGGAGACTGTGGACAGCCTCGCATATCAGTTCCATGGCCGCAGTTATGACAAGAGACAATGTAAGAAGGCACTGGAATGTTAAAAAGATTCAAATTAGGAATTTTCAGACAAGAGATCATTCTATGATAGTGGAATTAGTAGAATATCACATGCTATGGAATAGTCCATGTTCTTACGTTTATCTGGATTCTGAGTTATAACCAGCAGGGTGTGATTTATTGAGGATTTGAATAACAAAATATTTTTTGAGAAGAAAAGGTATCAAACTAGGCTTTAGTTTGATCAAGGAAGTACCGTCACTGTCACGACTGTTTGCTGGCTTTGTTTATCAATTTTATCATGTAGACATAACTAAATAAATGAAATTTCAATTTAGTAACTGGAAGGAAACTCACTAGCTTCTGATGAAACTTGTTTGGATGCATGACGCCACGGGTCCTGTGATCCATTTGTAAAAATTATCTTTGAACCTGCAAATTAACATTCTCATAAGAATGCATGTGAAATAGTTAAATGAAAAATTATATGATACCATAGCAATAGACAATTAATGATATCATAGCAATAGTTGTTGAGCATTCGTCTATAGTTTATAGTAAATCCCTCCATACATATTTAATGATATCATAGCAATAGTTGTTGAGCATTCGTCTATTTCGGTCATCAAATACTGATGAATTAAAAGAGCACATAACCTTCATTAATTAACTCATGTTCATTTGATATTTAACTATCAGGTATCCTAACCTGTAAATATACAATGAAGAAACAAAAAGAACTACCTATGTTAATGATTTAAGCGCCAAAATTTTCATGAATGATATAAAAGCACATCAACAGAAGCAGTAACCCGTAAGGATTTAAAATGAAGCATTTAGAACATCCAATAGGACTTTCTAATATGCACAAACTGACACACATGTGGACTTGGAGTAAGAAAAGTCAGTGTTGGTACCAGCAATTTTTGTGCCTCCATAGTACAAATTTGTTCCATCAACATCAGGATAGATGCCCTCTCCAAAGACATTATTGCAAAGGTCCAAATGGTATCTGTGACCAATAACTTTGTACTGTCAGATACTCATAAAAGAGCATAGAGATCATAAGTGCTGATGTTCTAGTTTAAGACAGGTAAACTTTCGGCAGAGTATCTAAACCAAGATATGGCAATTAGAAACATGCCTCATGTCAACTTTTGAAGAGCGTATGCTGTCATTTGATGGTGCTACTTGAAAATAAGCAACTTCAGTACAGACTTGGAACCACCACAACCTGTCACCACTGTGTTTGTTAAGAGCAGTGCTCTTCAAGACTTTCTGATTATATGTTTGTACACTATCTCCCAAATATTCTTTGACATATTTTGCATACACATCCTGCATAAAGATTCACATGTAATTATAGGATTATGCTACAGTTAAGAGAACGATACAAATAATACCAAACATGAATAACATACAAGGCTCAAACCAGTATTGTCTGCAGTTCAAATAAATAAATAGAAAAAAATGCACAGCTAACTATGAGTGATTTTTTTTTAAAATTGAGCTACACAATAGGTTGTAACTCTCTCCTTTTAATTATCCAAACCCCACCCCACCCAGCGCAATGAGATTTGAACCCACGACCTCCTACGTAGAGATGTGTGTCTTGACCATTGCGCCACCCCCTAAGGAGCACATTTTATCTATCTTAACATATAGTTAATGGTTTTTATAAGTATATGTTCAATCCATCTTAACTTCTCTCGGAGGCTTATACATCTATAATTTTAGGCAAGAGGATAAACACCAGGATGAGCCATAATAATTACTAATAATTTAATTGCGCCTTTTTTTTCTCACCCTAGAGAGTTTTCAATTTTCATTTCTTCATAAATGAGTTGTAGCTAGCTTTTCACCAAGCAGGAAATAAGGAGTACATTACAAAGTGAAAAGGATCATCTCAAAAGAAAACATAAAAGAACCTATAATATCAAGAAAACTAAGCAACCTAAGCTAAAAAGATTCTCTAATGATAATTTTGAA
Organism: Pelargonium citronellum; assembly: GCA_036897665.1. NCBI lineage: Eukaryota > Viridiplantae > Streptophyta > Magnoliopsida > Geraniales > Geraniaceae > Pelargonium > Pelargonium citronellum. Next base: position 7,264 of record JAYMSZ010001008.1, on the reverse strand, counting down.
TTTATTTCATTAAAGCCAAAGGCTCAAAGCCACCTCATTTAACCACCCTAGCTACATACCTATCTAGCTTAAAACCTTTTGGCTTTTGCCCACATGTAAGTTAATTAAGTAATTGGTCTCATATAAAATTAACTATCTTGATAGAACTAGCTAATTAGTCGATGGAACGGACGCTCATAGGATTTGAGCGAGAGTTCAATTACACTCCGCATTACCATCACAAAATAACAATCAATACAACTATTATGGAACAATGTTTTAAGCAGACTTCAATGAATAATGCTTGACACGATCATTACAAAACAATCATGCTCTATACTATCATCACATAGTAAAATTTGGCGCAAACTCTATATAACAATTATCTACATAAGCGTGATAGGACAAATAAAAGCGTCACGAAACAAGACTCTACGAAGATACTAAGGAGCAAATCTCAACCAGTCTACCCGAATTTTTACGAGTTGCATGAACTAAACTCGAACCAATTTTCAAATCAATTTATTTTACTAAAACAAAATTACGAACTGTACCTTACAAACCCACACATTTTTACGGAAAATCTGCTACTTACACGAAACTGCAAGTTTTGCGAATCGAATATGAGCTCCATCTTGTTAACCGAAAATCCAAAATGTGAGCTTTTTATCACAAGCTCCGTCCTTTCTCTTTGCTGTAGAGTTGTAGCAAATTGAAATGGTGGGAGCGAGAGAGGGCTTGTAAAGAGACAAGCGCGCTCTTTCTGTAAATTTCAAATCAAATTAATATTCGAAAGACAACACACAGATCTGCTCTCTCTCTCTCTCTTTCCGTGCCACTACCTAACCCTCTTCTCAATCCCAACCCTAACAATCTTATCTCCTCCACCTTCCTTTCTATTCCTCAATCAGAACCCACAAAACACTCTTTTTGATCTGGGAATCAGCTCAGATTGTAGTTTTTCATTTCTCGATTCCTCATTTGTACTCGCGAGCTGAGCAAAAACCCATGCGCTACAGCTGATTTTGGCAAAAGGGTCGCTGCAGGAATCAGGTTTTTGTTTTTGGAATATGGAAGATCAATGTGAATTTGGAGCAATTTCGGACCGATCCTGTTTGATTGAGAGGATTGATTCGAGGGTTGGTTCCTGTTGCTCAGACTTGCGATTGTTACTGAACAATTTCTGATTTTTCTTTCTGATTGGTTTGCTTGTTCTTAATTCAGGTGACGGGTGAGAAGCGGGTCAGAGTGGAATCGGAAGAAAATAATGAGCTTCCTAATAGGCGTGTTAAGATGCGAGATCTTGAAGGTAAGTCCTGCAAATTTCCCATTGTTGGTTCTTGTTTGCTAATGAATTGAGCATCTAGAATGATTAGAATTGAGTAGACTTGTTATTGATAATATGTGTCTGGTTTCTGAAGTAATAGAGAGGCTTATGTGGTCATCTTTGTGTTTGTGGTAAGTTCTGATGCTGACCATAAATTGTGCTACCCATCTCAAATGATATAATATACTCTCTTAGTGCCTTCAATTTGTTTGATTACGGGACAGTTCATTAACATTTCATAGTGAAGGCAATATATTTTAATGAACAAAATTTGAGAACAGAAGTGATTGAATAATGACGGTGTCCTGCCGCTTTAGTCTCCTGGTAAAGTTGCATTAGTTTCATAGATTCAAATTGGGTACTTATCAATTTGACAATCTCTACATCTTTTTAAATTATGGGGTTACTCATTGGGTTTGAGATTTGAATTTCAAACTTAGCCCATTCTTACTCTTTTGAAAATCAGTTTATTGAAAAAGGGATGTCTCAAATTTGTGCAGAGCCAGAAACTCTGAATGTGGGTGATTCTAAAGCAGAAACAACTGAAAAGAATCATGATGAGTCAATGGACCTGAATACTGAAGCTGTCATTGCCAACAATGTGTTCACAAACGACAGTCTAGATGATGCTGAGAACGAAGGAGAACAATTCTCACCCAGGAAGCCTCATAGAGAAGGCAATAAGAATTGTGTAGCCTCAAAAGGTGTTGGCTTGGATCTTAATGTGGAAGTTGTTTCTAGTTCAGTAAACCAGGCCTCCTTTCATTCTCCCAAAAATCAAAGCAACACTAGGTCAAGGGATATTTCCGAGTGTGGGAGTACAATTGGCCCATTGGAGGACAATGATTCACTTAGGCGTTGGAATGAGATGAAGGAAAACGGGTTTCTTTCATCATCATCTTATGGAGGCAAACCAGTGCCTAAGCAACGTGGGAGGAAAACAAAAGCTGATGCGCTCAAGAAAAAGATGGAGATTGCCAAGAAAGAACAGGTTGACAGGTTCACAAAGATTGCAGCACCAAGTGGGCTGCTCAATGAATTGAACCCAGGCATTATAAATCATGTGAGAAACAGAAAACAAGTCCATTCCATAATTGAGTCCTTGGTCAGGTCTGAAAAGCTAGAAAATGACCATTTTGACAGCAAACAGGCAAACCATTTTGAAAGTCAAGGTAATGAAATTAGCCACAGAAAGGATATGGAAAATACGTATGATTCACGAACAAATCAGTTTGGTTTCCCTAATGAAAATGAGTGTCTGAATACTTTATCAGTGAGCAAACAGATGAGGATGTGTCCTATGCAAATAGATGATTTCATTCCAGAGGAAAAAAGCGGAAATGATATTTCAAGCATGTTGGAGAGGGTTTCTGGTAAAAGTAGCGCCACGGACTCCATCCTTCTCAGTGAGGATGATTCGCTAGTGCTGAAGTTGTCATCATCAACAAATAATGCATCTGAGAATGCTAACTCTTTCTCTAACGAGGAATCAGTCAACCTTTCCAGTGTTTCTTCTCTTTCTGTAAAAGGTCAGTTTGTAATTCTCTTCTATCCATGCTATATGGTTTACTTTAGATGTTACTTACCTATGTCCCTTGTTACAAAATTTGCAAATTAAATGAGAAACGGTCAATAGAGAATCATTGTAAGACAGGTGGATTATATAGATGTTTAAAGTTTAAATTTATGTGTGATGCACTTAATTGATGAAGCTAAACAATTTCTGAAGCAATAGATGGATTTTGATTTAACTTTTATGTATAAAACTATAAATTTTTTTGATCCATTGTTTCTAGTTGCTGAGCACGATGCTTTATGCAACTTCAAGGATAGAATCTGTCATCTGATACAATGATCCTTTGTTTTCCAGCTGCCACTGTTGCATCTCAATGGTTGGAACTTCTTCACCAAGACATTAAGGGGCGTCTAGCTGGTAAAGCTCTAAAGTCTAAAGTGAAAACATCACTTGTGGTTTTATATACCTATCCTCATGCTTACGTACTCTGATATGCAATTACAGCATTGCGGCGTAGTAAGAAGAGAGTTCGGGCAGTGATTAATACCGAGTTACCTTTTCTAATTTCGAAGGAATTTTCATCTAATCAAGAGAATGAACCGGACGCAATGTCTACTGAGGGACTCTCAATTGATGCAACTGCTGAGATGCATCGAGTGAGATGGACTGCACTGTTTGATAAGATGGATTATTCCCTGTCCGAAGAAGAGAAACAACTTGTAAGTGGTTCACACCTTAGTGGTTCTTTTGGCATTTGTTTTGTGCATTAGAATTTAGAAGTGGCTTTGCGACCAAATTCTTTATGCTACATATTTTTACGCAGTACATAAAAAACATCTCTGGCTTGGTGGGTTTACTAATCCAAACACACCTACCTCTGTATAAATTTCTTTTCATTTTGTATCATTATAGATTTTCTGGGAAGTTGTCTGTATCACAGGAATCTATGACAGACTAAATTTGCTAAGGAATTTTTGGGGCTATAATACTTTTCAGGAAAGTTGGTTGAACCAAGTAAAAGAAATGCAATTGCACTGTGATCAGGGCCTTCAACAATTCCACTGGAATTCAGCTTATGATTTGCAACAGCTGGGAATGTTAGAAGATGATTCCAGGTAAAATGTTTATCAGCACAAGTTTTTTTGTGGGCGTCGTTATCTTGAATCTCCAAATTGTGACTGGCTGTGCCATATACTTGGCTGATGGAAATTTCATGCTCTTGTTGCGAAGCTGATATGTTAATCATTATTGTTGTGATGCAGATCAGGGAAAGTTGATAACCCTGAGAAGGAATTAGCTGTTCATGCAGCTGCGGCTTCCATTTATTCAACATGCAATTTGTTAATGTCAAAGGAGAATGTATCTTGTTTCTGATTGATTTTATATTTATTTCTATAGTTAGATAAGGCTTTGAAAGTTATACATGAGAGGTTGAGCCTGTGATCTTGTAACACTAGAAGATGAAGTAATTTATTTTCCAATTTTTATTTGTTAGCTTCAACTCAGTAATAAATGGTTGTAAGTACTCTATTTTTTTGGTTTCAGAAGTTATCAAATTTAAAGTTCTATACTGCATCCATATAAATGTTTGTAATGATATTCCCCATCATGCTACAGTCACTGTCTTGATGCATTTCCACCAAGTCCTCAAAGATAATAATTTTTATTTTTATTTTTTTTCCTGCCATGTGTGATCCAAATCCAATTGAAGTGTTTTTATTAGTTGAACTGTATCAGTACTTGTAATTTTCCTGATGGTATGCTATTGCTGCCAATGGGTCCTCAAATTGATTTGTTGAAGAGACTTCATTGGATTTGGAAGCTTCACACTCCTCAGAAGCTCCAATGGGTCCTCAAATTGATTTGTGGAAGAGACTTCATTGGATTTGGAAGCTTCACATTCCTCAGAACCTCAGGACCATTTCTTATGACAGTGTCATCAATTAAAAACTCGTTGAAAAACTACTCAAGATTCAAGAAATCCTCTTACAAAGGTAATGCCCTCTTTCTAACACTCAAGTGTTGTAACTCTCTCTCTCTCTATATGTATGTGTGTGTGTGTTTGGTTTCATATCATTTCATTGTATTATTGATAAATATGCACTAATATATTACAACTTGAGAGTGCAGTGACTACTGCAGAAAATGGGCTCAAGGCATTGGAGTATTTGGGTTTGGGAGATGATCAGAAGAGCAGTGCATATAATTAGGAATAGTATGAATATCTAGAGTGGACTAATATACAACTGCTACTACTTGTGACTATCCAAGAAAGATGAGTGCAATAGGTGTTAACTTGTTTTTCTTCAAACATATTTTCAGGTCTCCAAGGTTAATCTGATAATTACTGATTATTGTATGCCAGAAATGACAGGTTATGAGCTACTCAAGAAAATCAAGGTATTTTTGTATGGCATAAAATTAAAATACCGAGCTTGATGATTAGGCTATATGGCTTCTTACTCAATGACATGTCAATATATGCAAGCAGGAATCATCAGTCAGGAGGGAGATTCCAGTTGTGATTATGTCTTCTGAGGATGTCCCAACTCGTATTAACAAGTATTTTTCTAACCTAACTTTCAGTTCACTATTTTTTTTCTGTTGTAAACTAATTAGAAGTAATGAGCACCAACAAACAAACAGATGTAAAGAGATTGAGGGAAGTCATCTGATAGATAATGCAACAAGCCAGGCTAAGCTAATACCTTTTTTCTATTTGGTATCAAGCAAGCTTAACGTGCTAATTAATTTTGTTTTGCTTAAACCTTAAGCTCAAACTGAACCTCCATTTTTTTTTCCATGACTTGAATGAATATTATTATGTTTCTATAGAGGATGCATCTGAATTATTTATGTTTGAACCTTGTCTCAAAATTTTGATGTGTTCTTTTTAAGAAATGAAATATTTTCTGTGCTAATATGTTACAACTGAAGTTGCTAATACCAGGTTCAAATATTTGTTCAGAACTCAAGAGAAGGATTCAATAAACTATGTACATGTGCTTATCCAAATGCATGACAGCTGCTACTGGTATGTATGATTAAGCAAATTATTTCACAGAATTCATTATTGTCAAATTCTGAAGTGTTGTTGTCTTTATTTACAACTAAAAGTAACAAGAGATGTTGTATTTGATCATCACATATCATGCATTAGGGTTGGTACGTAGCTGAAGCAACAACTACAGTACTATTAGGAGTAGACAGTTGCAAATGCAGATTAAATTGGTTGAAACAAGAATTTGAGGACTAGAAATGATGAGAGTGGTGGTGGTGGTGTCTGTGATCATCCCAACCAAAGTACTGAATAAGTGGGTAACAAGCTACAAACAAGCACCTTCCAATACCTCTAAACACTGAAGACACAGCAACACATATGCATCTCCTGGAATCATTGTTCTTGTTCTTGCTTCTCCTCCCTCTGTGATCATCTTGATTATCCATGTCTCCAAAATCCTGAAATTATGTATTTAAATTAGCAACACATATTTACAAATTCAGTTTCAGCTTTGTATATATAGATAGCATCAGAGAAGAGAAAACAGAAGAAATTAATGGTGGTGCAGACTAGTGGTTTTGTTTAGAGAAATGGTGGTGGGTAATGTTGATAGGGATGGATTGTGTTTTTGTGTTTGTGTTGTGGTGCAATTCTAAATGTACAAGTAAACTCCATCTGTTGCATGGCATGCTCCGTGAATATTAGTATATATATATTCCGTGTAGACTTTGTGTATATTCCGTGTTAGCTTCTATTCCAATATTGGTTGGTTGGTTCATAACACTCACACCAACACCATCACCATAAATAATTATGCATATCCATATGCAGAGGAGAGGATATTCTTTTTATCAGTTGAGCTACACAATGGAAATGGACGGATGCATAAAAATTGTTCATTATTATCTTGAAAAAACAATATGATTTATATGACAAATTCTTGTATGAAATTTGAGATTCATTATTAAAATATTAATAAAAATCCCTTAAAAAATATTCATATTTTAAACATAAACAAAAAATCACAATATGAGTAATAAAAGATCATTTTTATGAGAAAAAAGATAAAAGATACTTAAGGACTTTGGGGGCAAATTTAAAAGTTCTTAAATATTTAGTAGGGGCAAAACTAAAAATAAAGAGGACAAATATGAAAAATAAAATAAAATTGGAGGAAGATTTCATAAATTTAAAACTTTATGGGGCATGTGCCCCCATATCCCACCAAGTACATCTGTCTCTGACAACAGAGATAACTCTTCTCTTTTAACCAAAAATTTCATCCCACCTAATGCAATGAGCAGATGATATTACAATAAAAGAATTAATGTGAATGTAAAACTAAGTTACACAAATTATTGGTGCAATCAAAATTATATTATGATAGCATCATGATCGAATTTAAGCAAGAAAACAACCAGAAGAAATAATAAATAAATAA
>JAYMSZ010001007.1:0-15982 GCA_036897665.1 Pelargonium citronellum | reverse complement strand
TAGGATCCTCTTACATTTTTTAACATTCCAGGGCATAAGCTTTATAAAAAGAGAACTAACAAGGAGCTCGGAGACGGATAGTCTTAGAAAAAAGGAATCTTTAGCTGTTTTGTACCCTAGGTTATGAGGAATCGAATCCTAGATTTCCCAAGTTAAATCATAGTAATTTCGTTTGAATCTCTAGTAAATACGTCAAACTGTTTGAGCTTTTCTTTAGCTATCGCCTCGCATTAAGTGGGAAGAACCCAAGATTCCGCCAAACAAAGTTGATTCGGGTTAAGGCATGGAATGAATCCAAAACTTGTTGTTTCCTTATTTTAGTGCGTTTTCGGCTAGATTTTGTACTACTTGCTTTTTTCATGTTAAAAAAGCTATCCTTAAAGGTCAGTAAGATTAGAATTCAATTTTAAGTGTTAGAGCGGTGTGACATCAATAAAAATTTCGCTGGTTCAAGTCGTGTCAAAGCATAAAAGTCATAAGGGAATTTAATCCCAACAACCTTTTTTTGTCATAGGGTTCACGGGGAAGTACCTCCAAAGGGCTTAGCCTTTCTTTTTTTGGTAGTTAATATCTTATACAATACTCAAAAAAGTTTGAGGTGTAATTAGAAAAACTTCTGTACTAGACTAAAACAACAAAAAGTAGATGATTAAGCACATATTTAAGGGACCCTTTTTTACTTATACCCCTGTTTTCTATCAAGGGGTACTAAAAGGAAAGTCTCCGCCCTTAATCCCCTTTAGCGGCTTCTCTCTACATACTAAGCATTTTTCAATTAAAGAGGAGTCGTCAAATAAGAAATATGAAAGCCCTCTTTCTGATCTTGATGGAATGCCTCTGGAATCCCAGAAAAATACATATACATTTAATTCTAATACATGGGATTTCTTTAATGTCTCTTCACAACAGTCTTGTAATTTCTACTAAACTCAGGAGAGGGCTTGCACACCGGGTTTGTCAAACGAGTCGATTTGAGGTAAAAACAGGTGCTCATAAGTATACTTAGGGTGCTGAGATCTTCGCTTAAGGGAGGTTTTAAAGTGATATTGTATCCAATTCCGAAATAAGGATAAGCCCATGGATTAAACCTTACTAGTCTCAGCAAAAAAGGATGAAATTGGTTTTTTCTATTGTAAGCAATCTCATTCTATATCAAAAAGATATAAGTATAGAGAGTAAGAGAGAGTAAGAATAAATTTAAAAAGATAAGATCGCGCCCGCAGTCATTTTAATCGCGGGGAGAAGATCCCGGGTTTTATATTACCTATAATCTTTTAACAGGTGAGGTTCTTTTCAACACCAACCAAAAAGCACGTTCTAAATAAATAACCTAAAAAGGGGAAAAAGGACTTCAGATTTACTTTTGCAAGAGCTTATTTCTAGGCTATTAACTCGAACTCGGATAGACAACTTGTTACTGTACAAGCGCTTACGAAGACTCAGAAGTATCCTTTCGGTTTGCTCAGTTAGTATACATACATTAACTTTTTAATAATTGTATTAAATTCAAGGCGTACTGAAATTTTAATTATATAGGAAATTTTAAGAGTAATTAATGACAGGACTCGAACCAATTGCACCTTAGAATTTTGCAGGTTGCTCAACCACTCATTTTTTTTTTACAAAAGAGGGCATTTAGTTAACTCGGATTCATTTATATTGATTTCAGTTCAATATATTCCTAATGCAAAAAAGCAGCAGCTTAGTTATACAGGACTCTAGGTAAGTCCCCTCTTTTAATTTCAGTGCTAAAAAAGGGTGAGTTATCTTTACAAATTAGTAGTATTTTTACGAATATTAATAGGTAAACACAGAATATTAGAGAACCAAATAAAGGCTTACTGGGATCCATAAGAGTCCATTTTATAAACCATTAACACTGAGATCGATGGGAAGTTAAATATTCCATATCTAATTTATTGGAGTAGGTATTTTACGAATATTTGTTATCTCAAAAATAACTATATAACATCGATGAGAAAAAATAATAAGAGTTTTTCTACTCCCAAAGACTAATGTTAAAAAAGGGCGTTACAACTTATATGCGCACCCCTGCTACACTTATTAAGAGCATTTCCGGCTAAATATTAAAGCTCTCTTTTTCTAACGGAGTAGTCCCCTCTACTAACTATGCCGTGAGCTCCTTTTGCTCTATGGACCCCCTATATTTTAGGTACGAAGTCATGGTAAAAAAAGAAGCCTAAAAACGGCATTAGCTATATAATCAATAAAAGCTAACCCGATTATATCAACCAAGGGGTATTAGCTATTAGTAAGCAGCTAGTAGACTGAAAAGTATACTCTTTGCTTGATTTTATCTATTGTAATTGGGAAAAAAGGGTTCTGTATTAGTATTTTTAAAATTTACTAGTGTTAAAAAACTAAAGAGAATACGGCTTATTCCTTCATTTTTTGATTTGTTCTTTATCTTCCAGCACAGTGACCATAAGTTCTTTTTGAGTTGGTAAATCGTTGGACTTAAGTTCAAGAAATTAGTATTTCTATAAAACAGGAAAGTTTCACAGGAGAAATGGATTTGGTAGACTTGACTGGGGACTAGAACAGATAAAAAGACACATCATAAGCATAAGTAAAGTCCACTTTTAATTTAGAGAAAGGAGCATACCTTGAATACGAATATTCATACTTGGACATATCTAATTCGTGATCCATAACCGGTTTTTTTGGAGCTCCTGAACTCACCGCGGCTTACGTATTAAATTTTTTGTCTAGTTTTTCTTAGTCTTAGTATCTATCCGAATACATCTGTTTGGTATTTTATTGTTGTAGGGTTTATAAACCATTAGGTTTTACCAAAAGGAGTTCGCTAATTCTAAAAATTCAAGAAGAAAGATAATTTGTGCTATACTAGCTCTTACTTTAGAGTCTCGCCTATCTTTATCTACTGTTCGGTCGTAAATAGAATATAATTTTTAGTTTACTAATTTTCCAAATATTATATCTCTTCAGGAATTTGTTCATTAACATAACCCAGCCTTCTAGAAATTCCCTACTAAATTGGATTAATCTTGAATTTAAAACATATTGAAAGTTAAGTTTAAGCTATCACCCTTTTCCATTAGAAACAAAAAGTACATTTGGACTGGAAAACTTAAATAGACCATGCAATAATACAATTGTTACATATTTATCTCCCAGTTCGTAAGTTCGCTATTTCAAGTGCGGAACCATATCCAGTTTTTAACGATTGATTCCAGAAAGTAAAAGATATATCCTTCATTCGGTAATCCGGCAATGTCAGAGGAGACTTTTTTCAAGCCTTCTGTTTTTTCTCTAGGAGTTGTCTATCTGTTTTAAAGCAATACTTTTTATAGTGATACTAACAATTGGTCAATAGTTTAGTAAGTTAACGTAGGCATATCAGGAATCCCTTAGACCATAAAAACGGATTAGGACTTTAACATGTAATTTACCCTATGCTATATTAAATAAGAACTCCAAAAACTCCTGAACCAGAAAGCACCTTAAGGCCCCTTTATGACTTTCTAAGGGAAGAGAAAAGTACAAGTTGACTAGCCTACACCTGTAATATAGGATACACCAAAACGCGTAAGGGATACCACTAAGCCAAAAATGTGGAATAGGATACGTGGATTCTTTTTTGTTTCGTAAATTAATATATACTACAGGAATTCCTGGGGCTTTTCTCATTAATATATTTCGACTTAGTTTTTTTTTGGAATTCCTTATCACAATATTTTCATTAGAGGTACTCTACTTTACAATTAAAGGCCCCGTTTCTAAACACGGTATATCATAACTACATATTCAAACGCACAATCTTAAACCGAAGTTAGAACTCTTATGGCCGGGTATAACCGGGACATCCTCTTATCTGCTAGCACATACCTATTTTAAGTATTCCCCGCAACTTCATTCAAAGGGGGGCTCTTGTAAGACAATTATGATTTATTACTGGCAATATTTGCTTGTCAACTCTAAGGAATTTCAGCAACTTAGGTTTACTACGAGAGCATCTTTTGATTTGCACTTATATTTAGTTAAAAGCAGGTTTTATAATAAGGAAAGTTAGGTGCTATATATAAAGGAGATCCACAAAGGTTCTATTTCAAAAAACTGGATACAATAGATTTTATTATAAAACGGAAAGGGAACCCCTCTCATTATAGTTTACAAAAAGCTTACGCAAGATATGATACACAAGGATTCCAGTTATAGATGACACTTGCTGGTTGTTATCTTTGTAAAATTTGCGAGACATAGAGCTTTTCTACGCACTCCTTATTAGGGGCCCGTGTCAGAAAAAATACAAGAGCTAAGCTTCCCTAAGAGGAATTCGGATCCAATCTTCAAGATTTAGTAACTTTTATAGAGTATATGGTATTTATAGAGTATATGGTATATGAGCTAAGACCTAGTTAATCTGTGAAACATCTATAAAAACTCGATCCTACTTTGATAATTATTACTAGGGTACAATCCTGTATTCTTCAGAAGAGATAAGTGTTAAGCTGGATATTTGTTAGAATCACAAAATAATTAGGAGTTCGGTTTAACTTAAAAATCTGAGTTATGTTACATAGCTTTCAAGCTTTAAACTAGAGTGATACGGGGCTGCTCCTCTATAAGTTTTTGAGGATCCTGAAAAGGTTTTTGCAAGATACTGTGGTTTTTTATGAGTTAGAGGAGACTCCTCGGCAATAAGTATTTTTAGAGGTTCGTTTCCAGGGTTAAGGGAGTCTTTTACCGAATATAAGGGCCGCTTTATTCATTAGAGGCATTCTACCTTAAATGACTTTCCTTTTATGGGTATTGTAAAGAAGTTTCTTCGCTGGATTTCAGGTACTAAAAATTCTTAAAGAAAGTGGTCTTTGATAGGACTCTTTATCCGGTGTTTTTTTCCTTGTTATAGGGTATATCTGCATTTTGATATTAGGAGTCTAAGGAGGCCCTCAAGAGTGGGTAATTGGTAAAGTCTGACTTAGTTTTCTACACGAGCCCTTTTTGTACCTATAGAATAAGTTAAGGAGTCTTAATTCCTTAAAAAGAGGGTCCTCTCATAAATAAAGTTTTGTGTAAAAGTATACCTATTATATTATAATTATAAGAAAAAAGAATTCGTAAGATTTGTTGCATACCCTGCTAAGACTAAGATTTTCGGAAACAAAAGTTTAGAATTTATATTACTAGTTTGTGTATATATTTAGGGTTACAAGATTTTTTGTGGTTTATTAGATAAAGGGGTGTATAAGTGTTTAATTATATGTCCAAAGCAATCCCCCATTATTGAGGTGATGTAGTGTGCTATGGTATATCCGACACAACTCTTTCCCAGTACCAGCTTGTAGGAAAGGGGAAGCTTTTGAATATTCTTGTTTTTTAATAACTTTTTATACAGTAACTGGGTTGATACTTCTCCGCTTCGGCCTCCTTTTTAATATATGTAGGCCTTTTACATTACTTCATTTTTGTAGTTCTATCCTTCTCAATTCTGGCTTATCCTAAACGTTACTAGACTTTTCTCAATATGGTTTTAACTTTTATAAATTTAGAACTTAAAGGCACTCCACTCTGTGTAAACCCCAGGGTCTAGAACGAGAATTTATTTGATAAGAAATGCGCGAGGCTTGGAATTTTAGGGGACCCCTTGCTTATTATTATAAGATTCTAGTACCTTCATTTATATTTATTTACGCTTCGGATTTAACAAATTAGTTTAGCAACTAGATTCTCTAAGGGTTAATTTTAAAAAGCAAGTAATAAAACGTTATTATACTTTTTGGGTCTTTCTTACATCTGCCCTTTACAGTAAAGTCGTCAAGCACAAATACAAGCCTATCAATTTACTAATTAGGAGCTCCTTTACTTTAATTTGCCCTTCCTTTTATTCCATAGTAAAATTTTTTTTATTAGTATTTCAGAGACCCAGGCTTGATATATCCGAGGACTTGTAACAAATGGATTTCTTTTTATATAGTTAAAAATTGAAGTAATTTTCTAAAAAGCTAAATGACTCCTCAGAAGGTTAGGGATCTAAGAGTCTACGAATATACTATAAGTTTTTAGTACAGACTACGGGATTTGCTCTATCATAAATTGAGGTCAAGTGAGCCAAAAGCCCATACATACCGGGATCTCTCGATTAGTTTAGAATTCCTTTATTCATGAAAAAGATTCCTAATTGAGAATACATTCGTTGAATGCACTAACAATAAATAAAGACACTTAAAAGATATTCTAGAGGATCTTGAAGCGTACTCCCCTCTCAAATTTGAGTTTCCTATAGCTTACTTGAAGAGTATTAGCTCCGTTGGTAAATTCATGGACAAACCATTCAGAAGGGGATCTAGACCAAGAACATGTTTTCTTATATAAAAGAGAAAATTCTCCTCTAAAGAATTCTCGGAACTATAACAACTATGGGTAAACCGAGGATTTAACTTCTTTGTTTTCATCAGGTTTCTTAACTGTTTTTTAATCTAGTGAGCTCTAAGCTGAGAATAAGAGAAAACTAACTTGTAACTTTATCTAGGAGACGCTTTACGAAATACCGGATCTCTATGTATTCTGAGTAATTTCATTTTATCATAAGTTCAACTCAAGCAAGAAGAATGCCTTAGGGGAAAATAGAACTTTTCTTTATGTTTTTGGATAAACTCCGAAGTATGATCAAGAACAGGGCTTAAGCCGGCACTACCTTATGGGATTTCGCCCTTATAATTCTAGTATATAATACCAAAGCTACAACTTTAAGGAAACCCCTTTAGAGTACTAGGTTAAAAGTACACAAAGTAACAAAGAGATCTCATTATAAGGAAATCCTAGAGTAACCGAGTCTTATCTTATATAGCGATGGTGAGTTCATAACTCTTAAAGCTACACATAAATAGCACAGCTAGATTCTTGAAAAACTCCCATACGCAAGTAGTCGATAAATATAAAAAAAGACACTAAGGGGTGTAACTATACACTGTAGATAGGAAAGAACGAAATCACTTAAAGAGAAGTAATAGAGATGCCTTCTGGATTCATTTTAGTATACTCTCTCAGGATCCTTATATGGAACCCCTAAAGAATTAAATCTACCCCTTGTGCTTAAAATCAGTAAATCTAAAGTGGGTTGTAGATACCTATAACAAAGGCTAAGGAGCTTGCTATGAATATTAAATTCAAACAAAGTCAATTATACAAGGTTGACATTAGAAAAGTAAACTAAATAAGTAACAAATCTATCACATCGGGACTCATTAAGAGAACGCCTTTGGTAATCCCCTATAGATATTAATATATAATTGAATTACTCTTACACATTGCTTGCAAAAAGCCCCCCGCGTAACCCTATAGGAGATTCTTCTACTCTAGCTCTAGTCCTATATTTAACAAAAACCTTCTGTAGTGATGCTCTTTTAAGGGATACGCTTTTGTATGTCAGTAAGCTTTTGGATGTTTGATACTCCTTGAAGATTTTAGCTTTCTAAAACTAGGACTCCCTTTTTATACCCGATTAAAGGTTCTACATTCAGATGAATAAATCAGAGTAAATGAGGTCTGCAAAGGAAATAGGATTCTTGCGTTTCTATCAAGAGCACGTGTTTCTAAGATTCTGGTGACTTCTTCTTAGAGTCCGCCAGCGAAAGAGACATATCATACATACTCAGACTTAGAAGTACCCTACTTAGTACTCAAGTTGTACCCTCTTTTATTAAAAATAGAATCGCATTTCTTTGTTTACTCGGTACGGATTTCCTAGATTAGTTGTACTATTTACTCATAACTCTTTGCTTTGGCTATAAGAAATTTCCTAGCCACCTATAAAAACTGTAATTTAAGTTGTTGTGTTTCATAATCTAGGAAGTAACTGGTTTAAGTTTTTGAATTTACAGGAACCAGGTATTATTTCCTCTCGTTATAAAAGGGGGAATTTCACATACACAGCTAAAGGCAGCTGCTAGTAAGTAATTGCTTAACTCCTTGAGGACAGGTCCCAATTTCGAGGACTCTATTTCATAATTAGATATTGCGACTCAAACTGGGTGTTAGTGAAGTTACATATTGAGGAATAATCTAAGCCTTTATTTTCTTTGCAAGTATTCCTATTTCCTGGGCTTAACCCGAAGCCAAGGAAGTCCTGATTCTGCTTTTTACAGAACTCTCAAAACTAGGTTCTTTCCATTTGGAATTGAATTCTTTAAAACCAAGCCTACTTCAAGCAGCACTCAGTTTAGAATTCCCTTAGCTTCAAAGTTAAGTAGCATATTCTGCGGGAACTAAAAACTATAGTATAAAGTTGAATCTAAACACTAATAGCAAAAGCTTCTATTCTTCCCTTTAGATTAATATTATCTTGTAAAACCTATCATAGGATAACCTCGGCACGACCCTAAACCCTTGCCTTTCGCCTGTTAGAACTCTTAAACCTAGCTTCTCAAATTAGGATTCTAAGGAGTCCTGACTTAGTTACTTAGTTTCATCCTAAATACCTTGATTAGGAGAGACCCGAGTAGTATTTTCCTCAACTTCTTATGATCCCTTGTATTTGGTAGGATAAGCTATATCATTGATTAAAACTTTTGATGATCGATAGTTTGATAGGTTAGATAAAGCTAAAAGTTTAAGGTACAAATAAACCCTTTCTAGAATAAGAGAAACTTGCCTTTATTATTTTTTAATGTTTGAAATGTACCGACTAAGTTAGAATCTTTAGGAGTGGGCAGACCCCTTGGCTATATACTTAGCTTTCCTCTAAAGATGGACTTAGTTAAAGCAACACTTGGAATAAGTTTAATGGGTTATAATAATAGTTGTATAAGCTTCAGCCTGCCCTGCCTTGTAACACACTAACCAACCAGAGCGGGACTATTCTCTTTATCTCTTTTTTGTGAAATTTTAAGTTCTATTCAATGATTACAATCCTTGCGGATCCTTCCACAAGTCCTCCCGTTAGATTCTCTATAGATTGTACGTAGTAGACCCTTAGAATCGGTTAACTCCTAATTTGTTCAAGAAACTTTACATTACATGACTTGAAATTTAATATGGGTTTTTGTTTGATATAAGGCATGACACTTGCCGACTTTCTTGTCTAGACTTTTTCTGGGCTCCTTAGTAGTAGTATCGAGAATAAATATGCAATAAAAAGGTAACGTTATGCCTATTTTTGATTTAAAAAACAACTTACTTTTGGTATAAAGGCTTCCGGAAATTTACAGATATATCAGATTTAGTAACATTGCTGGAGATTTTAAATGACACGGCTTCCTTTAGCATATTATACCGGTTATTTCTGAAATTTTTGCGGCGTTAGGTAATAATTTAAGGTTGGGCAGTAGAAGGAAAACCTATTTAGTGCGTTGTAAAGTGCCCCTGTTTTTGATAAATAAATAATGCAAGAGTAAGGTAAGGTTCCTCGTTGAAAATACAAGTGTTGCACTAGTTTTTATAATATAGAAAATTAGCAATTCCCAATCTTATTCCAGTTTGAATGTTCGAACTTATAGCTATGCTAAGCGTGACTTAGGGCTAGATATAAATTCAAATTTTATGATAAAGAAAAGAAGTGAGACGAAAAACTTATTTCAGTGCAAGGACTTACTATATCGTCATTTTTTAGGGGCTATACATATTCAGTGTAAACTGAGAACTGCTAGAATTAAAAAAGGGCTCTTTGTGATATAACTAATAAGAGGTGTAGTAAACAAAAGTTCTAGGATATCCAGGTGCTACCTCGTATAATAAAGACAAAAGCAAAGGACATACAAGCATGTTTTTATGAAATAAAAAGTTCGTAATTAGTTACCTATACTTTCGAACGACTGACAACATTTTGACTCCAGTTTTTGCGATAGTATCTCTCAGAAACAGGTTAAGGTGGTAGGTTAACAATAAGTGTAGGGATCCAATAAGCTTTTTTTGCTATAGAGTATGAGCTTCTTTATGTCAATATCACAGAGGATTCCTTGGTATTTGGGGCATAACAAAATACAGAAAAAAAGTAAAGGTAAAATGAAAAGACCAACTTCTAGACTTTCCTTTTAATAAATAAAGGAGGGCTCCTTTATTCTTGGAAAACTCTCTACATGCGGGCGAATATCTGAAATTGGTGTAATAGAATAATTATATAATACTAGATTAAATATTATATGATAAGAAAAAGCACATAGTGTAATATCCTAAGTAATATCCTAATAAAACAGACGAAGTGAGAATAATAAACTAAACTCTTACGCATAAACCTTTACAACGTATTAGGAATGAACGAACCTTAAAGAATCCTAGTAATATTGTAAAAAGTACATGTAATAGACTGAAAGTGCTGGTTAACAAAAAAACTATTATCTCTAAGTAGTGTAACAAAAACTGAGTAAGAAGAAAGCTCTTGTACATTGCTGGATGATTTTATAGATTAAGGGGTAATTTGACTGGGTAACTCACTAAAAAAAGAATTCTAATCAAGATATTTCACGAGTTTGCAATCTTTTCTTTATTTGACCCGTACTAATTAATAAAACAGCTCAGCGATTGACCTAGCAAAGAGGAGATTCCTTATTTATTAGAGGAAATTTATTAAGAATTAGTAGTCATCGCTTATCACTTAGGTTTAGTATAAGTAGCACAGATCGGAAAAGTCCAATATATAGGGGCTCTCTATTTACTTTAGCTTTGACCCAACCAAGCTAATTAGAGCTAAGGATTTGCGATATTCTTTATGGCTTGCTATTTAGATCCCTTAAGTTAAGTTTGTTCCATTCCTCCTTTTTTACCTTCCTCTGTAAAGAAAGAATGCTTTTTTGAAACTATATAATTTTTTGATAATTTTGCGTGTTCGACTACTTGCTTCTACAAAAATAAGGAACTCTTAAGACTAATACTTCAATACTCATCATAGCACGCTATATTTGAAACTCCTACATAGGAGTAAGCCAAAGCATACGTTAACTATAAACTGGCTTGAGAAACAACTGAGAGCTTACCTGGGGTTGTTAGGATAAGTCAAATCTTTCCTTGTAATAAGACACTGAACTAAACAAGGCAATCTTTTAAGGAGGGCTCAACTCCCCCTTTTGTAATCCTTGTTGCTCGAACCCTATTATTAATAGCTTACACCAGGTAGCACCCCTTTAGAAGAGCGCCAAATCCCTCTTTTTATTACGTACGTCGACTCGACTTGGAAATAAGCAAAATTATAGTAATCAACTGGATTCTTATAGTTTATAGGACCTAGAAAATCACGGAAAGTCTATAATTATTAAACCCCTTTCCTTTCATAAAGCTTATACTTTTCTCTTATAAGAATATACCTTACCTTTAATATTCTATTACTGCATATTTTTCTTTAGTTGACCTACTTAACTCAGTGGTTAGAGTGTCGCTTTCATACGGCGAGAGTCATTGGTTCGAATCCTATAGTAGGTAAACCCGCCCTGGATTCTGGTTGTACATTTTTAGGAGGATTTACTATAAAATTAAGGTCACTATATAGGATAAGCTGGGGTTCCTTTTACTCTTTATTACGAATATGCAGTTATATTCCTGACGTCAGCGGAAAATAGATACATTTAGTATTACCATAAAAACTGTCTCTTGACTTGACTTCCTTTAAATAAAAGGAGGGACTTAGAAAACACAGTATTTTCTCTACTAGGTCATAAATTGCTTTTTCTAAAAAGCTGTAGTAAGTAATGTATTCAAGCCTTTGAATCCTTTAACTAAATGATATCTATTTAGGCAAGGCAAGATTGGATTGGTGTAAAGGTTCAAGAAAGTCATAGTATAAATCACTTTAAGTTTAGCTGCTATCTTGTTACCTATACGTCCTTTTCCAGGAGCCGGTAACAGGACAAGCACTCTTGTATTTTAGACTCTGCAGAGAGAAAAAGGAAGCAAAATGCCTAGATTTTTCCAATGTCGCCGAGTCCTTTTGGGGGGCGTTCACTGTCGAAGTTAAGAGTTCCATCAGGCTTGCTTGGTAAAGTCAGCTACCTAATGGATTCAACGTCAATGTTCGAATCACGGGTCAATACACGAAGGGTTATTTGTTCTGCTGCATCCGACCAAAGCACTAATTAAAAAATAAGGAAAGCTAACTA
Source organism: Pelargonium citronellum (assembly GCA_036897665.1). Classification (NCBI taxonomy): domain Eukaryota; kingdom Viridiplantae; phylum Streptophyta; class Magnoliopsida; order Geraniales; family Geraniaceae; genus Pelargonium; species Pelargonium citronellum. Next base: position 3,914 of record JAYMSZ010001007.1, on the reverse strand, counting down.
GCCAGAGTTTTTTGGTGAATTTATATAGAAGTAGCCGAGAAAACACCTCACTAAGAATTACTTTAGATTAATAATAGCAGTTTATTGAACAAGAATATAAAACCTTTGGAAAGGGGGCTCCATAGAAGGCGGGAACCCCTCATATACAACTAAATAGCGCAGTTAACTATGCAAACGAAGAATAAAATGGGGTTAGGTAGAAGTCAAAAGACCCTTTTTTCATTTTATTGAGTTTCTATCTAAAAAAGCATATCTGAATTCTATCTGGTAGGTCAAAAATTTAAGTAATGCTAGGTAGTCGCCTTGGATTTATGGAATTCTCTTTCAAGTCTATTTAGTGGGGTATCTGCTGCCTTATCATCTCCACAATTTCTACAAGATAAGGAGTCATGCAACAAAAGACTCAGTAACTTAAAGATCTTTGCAGTACTAGAATCTAAGCTACTTACTCGTAATGTACTTATTTTGTTAACTCTTCAAAGTAAGTTATTCTTGCAAATGAACCTTTTTTATTAATTATATTAATTAGAAAAATATTTAATGTTTTGCCGAGACTTTTTTTGTAATCTTATGTTTCCCTATAGAAGCTCGATCAAAAATGTAAAAAAGCTAAAAAGGGATTCTGTAGTTATACGAAGCATGAAAAATGACAGGAAGTCGTCTCCTTGGTAATGTTAATTAAAGTAAGCTAATAAAGAATTAGTATTAATATTAAACCCTTACTAAAATTATGTATTTTTCTCCTTGTTTTCTGCTCTAAATAAGAGATCTGCTGCTGTTAAATCTACTACACGAGATCAGAATTACAAGACTTTTTGTAAGATACAAATACAATAAGGGATTTCCTAGAGAGGTCGACTAGGAACACTATAGGACACGGATTCGTTATAGATTCGGCTTGAATGAGTATCATCGGATAATTAGATAGTAAGATTCCTAACTAATACTTGTTATACTTGGTATTTAACTACAATTATCAAAATCTTACGATAATGCTTGCGTTTATTCTAAAAAATGCAATTCTCGTATACCCCCTCTTTCTTATATTGAATAAAATTTGTAAAAAATATTTAAAAAGTAGAGTAATCCATAGGCTTGGGCTTTGTTACTTAAAACTGTATGAAATAGTATTCTATTCCCTGATGTAAGAAAAGCAAACAGCTTACCAACTTTTCCGGATATCATGATATATTAACTAAGAAACTTTAACTAGTTCCTACTTTGTTTGATGAATCAAGAGATAGGGTCTATATCTCGGTGCAATTTCATAGAATATCAGTCGAAGATTCAAATCTATAATAAGAAATAAGAACAAGAAGCCTCTTATAAACTGCTCGGCCAAACGAATCAGTGAAAAGTTACATGTAAGGGATTTAGTCTTTTTGTCTTGATATCAAATTATAGTTTCATTTTATTAGCAAATTCAGGACACTTAATTAACATAGCTAGCTTAAGATATCTAATTTATAAAGAACGACAAGATAAAGATTTCCTATACTTACGTAATTATCCTACCCAAAAGCACATTTACCATATTAACTCGCTTCGGTTCGAATCTATACTCGTGCTTTGGTAACTTTAAGAAAATAGTGTAAGGCCTTGGCGTTTGTGGTAATACACCGGATTCTGAATAGTGATATGTACAGGTTATATTATAAAACTATATAAGTTTCAAATAACGCGGAGCTATCTTAACGACTCCTTACTAATGTAAATCTATCCTAGAAAGTAAATTAAGGGTATTAAGTCAATAAGTTCTAAAATGGTTACAGTCTTAACTCATAAAGAATAGTTGTAGAAAATCTTATTAACTCATGTCTTTAATGTCCTTGTTCATAAACGGCTGGGAAAAATAAGGACGCATTATGAGAAGTATAACTAGGAGTAGTTTGACTTAGCTAAGGAATGCAAAGTATATGATAAAACTATAGCTTACCCCCTTTTCTAGTTATAAATTTATAGTTATAAAAGGGAGTAGGTCGCCCTATTAAGTCTGGAAAGTACTGCTTATTTCCTCCTTGGTTTAATTTGCATAAGCGCACAAGGATAAGTTTTCCAAGTAGAAAAATAACAAAAAGGATATTTGCAAAGATCTTGAAAGACACTGAATTACTGCTTATGTATATCACTAAGTATGTATACTACGCTTTTATTTTGATATGGTTTACGTCTGATGGGTCTTCCTCCATGCAGAGCTTTAGTATACAAGGGATGCTAGTACGGGTTGGAACTTTTGCAAGTACAAATAGGCGTACACTCAGATTGTCATCAAATTCAACAGGAACCCGCATCGCTTTCAATAAACAAAAATTTTGAATGAATGTCTTATAGAAGGATGTCAAGATAGTAAAAATAAGTAAACACTGAATACAATTTAAATATTGTATGACAATGAGTTATTTTGAAGATTAGAAAGATTCCAGAGGATAAAGTAAATCATTACGTCGTAAGTTACTCATTCAAGTGGTAACCTGGCATGGCAAATTTTAAACTATCGAGGTCTTATTCCAAAGTCCTTTTCGTGCATATTGAACCCCTGCTGCCCTATTTATCGGTTTTTGAGAAATGTCTATCTAATAGCATTATTAACTTTGTACTAGATACTTGAAATGGGGATTTCTGATAATTAAAGGAGACCTGGTGTATTTACAGAAGCGGCTAGGTTTTAATATAAAAGGTAATTTTTCAGTTTAGCTCTACTACTTTAACTAAAAGTTGTAATTGGAGTTATCAGTGCTTTGAAGGGGGCGGGACTCTTTACTTACTTTTCTTGTAGTAATGTAATAAACTTATTTCACTAACACTGGACAGTTTTCCAGTATTATACCCTGCTCTATTACCTATGTAGAGTAGTTAAATCCTAATTAAATCCTTGGAGGAATCTCTTATTTTTTATTATACTGATTAGTCTCTAACAATCCCTAAGACTGCCTGTTATAGCAATTTCCTGAAGTAGAAACGGAAATTTATAGTAGTCGTGTCAGACCTTAGCTTACTCAAATTAGGGTCTTAAAAAAGAGCTCTAGAATTTTATGGCTCTAACTCCTTTATACCTATATACACAAGAGGGCTAATTTATATACATATATAAGTCTTTACCTAATCTGGTTAAAAATTCAGTATATACAACGATAAGAACCCGCTTAATTAATAGGTCGAAACCGTTTTACAACTCTTACTGTGATTAGAGACTCCGGTTTAGGTCTCAGATTTCCCTGCGCAGATAGATAAAGAAACTCTATTTGGCAATTCCTTTTTAGATTTATGAAAATAGAACCCCAGTAGACTTGCTCCACATGAATCTCGTAAAAAGTTGTAATATCAAAGACTATAGAAAAACTCTTCCAAGGACCCAAATTCCTCCACTTTTGAACCCCTTTATAGATATAACCACAAAAGAATTTACGGATCTAAGAAATCCAAGCAATAGGACTGCTTTAGTTGTCTAGATTCCTCCCAATTCAACTTCTTGAGAAAATGCCTGAGGAACTCTTTCCTTATGCTTATGCCTGTTTCTCAAGAGTTTTTTGTTAAATCTAGAATATGAGAAATTCAGGATTACAGGCTTTTTTTAGTAAATAACCCGGAGTATCACTTATGCCCGGTTTAGTAAAAAGAAGTAGTTAATTTCTAGTATAAAAAACTTTATGAAAGGGCAGCTGAGTATAAAAAAGAATCGTTTGTAGAAGAAGGGTTCATAAAGCTTTTAACCTGACTTTATACCTCTTAATTTTAATAAAGTAACTTGTAAAAATATCTAATCTATGTATACAGGGGCATTGGGCGTACATGGATCCGTGCGTTAGAGCAAAGCGCCCTAAAAGAGTTCAGTCGTCGGTTCAAATCGTGTAAGTCTAATTTATTAATAGGTTTTTCAACAGAATAAAGTCTGAGAATTCAAAATTATAAGTTAA
>JAYMSZ010001006.1:0-15987 GCA_036897665.1 Pelargonium citronellum | reverse complement strand
ATCATTTTGTACAATTATTTTTGTACAAAATTTTGTACAAATAGCATTGCTCTTTAAAATTATACTTACTATGCAGATAATAAAATAATATGTGTCATTGTTTCTTCATTTATTTTTGTTTATAGTAAGTTAAACTAATTAAATTTTGACAACTTATTAAAATTTCACTCATATATAATTTCGTTATGTTAAGAGAATTTGAATTCGAAAAGTGTTTCATTTCAAATTTCGTACTTTTATATTTACCGACAATGCATTAAATATAAAACTTTACATAAACTTGGGAGAGAGACTTACTTCCATCTTCCAAGTGCTTGTTGGCTGTTGCAATCAATGTTGATGTAATCTGAATTTTTTTAGTGGAAAGTGTTAGACTACAACTTGCTAGAATTAAAATATGCACTTATTAATTACAAGTCACTAGTGATAATAGATTGATAGGTCTTGAAAGTTAGTGGAGACCACAACAAAGCATAAACTAAACTAACATCCATTTACACATGAATTATTTTGGATCTAAGCCAATGTAATTAAGATGTTTTTCCTTTTGCAAATGGTGATTAAGCACTAATTAAATATCATGAGTAACTAAGATTTGGCTTTATCTTAATTCCAAAGGACAAAGAGTATGTTTCAAACAAGTACTGTAATTAAGAATAACAACAACTTGTTTAGTGGTAATTGGTAAATAATGACAACTACAACAACTTGATCACTGTAGCAATTTGACTAATCATGGTGGGCTAAAAAATAAAGAAGCAAAAAAGATTGATTAGAAGTAGAACTTAGAAAACTAATAGGGTTAAGGTTAAACTAAAAAATAAATGTAAATTAAAAGTTTATTGTGTTACTTAATGAAAAGCTAGCTGGTTACAGATAATAATTAAAAAATATAAACTAATTATAAAAATACATGTGAATAACAATTTTTTTGCACCTATAAGTGCTTTCATTTCTCTATTTGAAAGGGGATGGGCTATAAAAGAATTTTACTTATAAATATGTGGTATTATTTTTTTAATTTGATTTATTTAATTAAAAATATTTTGATAGAATATGTGATTTGACTAATTCTTATGAAATATAACGCGACGAGTAACACTTTAACAAACAAATAAATCAATTTGTTATAATCTATCGATTCTTTTGTGGACGCGTAAATTAATTATTTCAATATCTCCCAATTAAGACATTAGTGAGGGTTGCTGTGAAGGCAAGGTTGATGCATGTTTTTTTTAGTTGGCTTGACTTGACTTATAAATATGCTAAAAATTAGAAAAACTGAATTTATTATATGGTAGGAGGAAGAATATTGTCAACTGCTATTGCTATCAATATCTGTTATATTTAAAATTGAATTAATTAATAGAAGAAAAATAATATGAAAGGAAAACAATAAAAGCAGCAGCCTATTGAGATAAATTGATAATTCAAAGGAAGTTTCATTTTGATCCTTTAATTCTCTATTTTGATTCAATTTTGTATCTAAATTATCTAAATTTTCTAATTTAATCTCAACTATGCAGTTCTATTTCAAAATAATTCAATTTGTAATCGTGTCATCATATTAGACTCACGTGACAATTCATATTATAAATTTAACTTATTGTATCATCACCTGTCACCACATTAATAAAAAACAATATGGATAATTTGGGACTAAATTGAAACATAAATCAAATTATGAACCGATTCGAAAGAAAATGAATAACTAGAGGACGAAAATGAGATATTTTCTAATTCAAAATCAAAATGTATTTTCTTTTTAAAAAAACATATTATATAGCTGCTTTGTTGGAATCTTATAAAACTGCAATATCCTTCAATATTCAACTCATAAAATATATTTTTCAACAATTTGGAGTATTGGTTAAATATTCAAAAGAACCAGATTCAACCTGGTGGTTTTAGTCTCATTTTCTTCTCCATAGCTCCAGCAACCCATCTCTCTCTAGTTTTGAGCAATCTGTTAAATCTTGAACAGTGTTTTTGAATCTTGATTAAGAAATTGAGCAAGAAACTTAGAGTTCTTGATGTTGGGATCATCATCATCTTCTTCATGTTTGGTGTTGTTGGTTCTGTGCATCTTCTTGATCTTCTCTGGGCATGTGGTTCATGAAGCTCAAGCACAAAACCAGACTCAAGCTTCTTTAGATCCTTCTGAAGGTACTGTCTCCATCTTTTGCTTATGATTCTTTTCCAAGATAGTAACAAAAAGTGTTTTGTATTAGAATTCTTGTTTTCTTGATTCTCATTCACAGTTCAAGACTTTTAAATATTGTTTTTATTTGATCATCTTCTTATCTTGAATTCATAAAATAAATAAGCATTATTTGCATTGATATGTGTGTCTTTCTTCACAAACATCCAAAAGATAAGAACTAAAGCATAGACATTTACTTTGTACATGTAATCTTAGAACATTTTGTCTAAAGAAGGATAAAACTATCTTTATTTATTAATTTATTTAGACTGCTATTATTATTATTATTTTCTTTATATTTTGATTTTGGATATAGTATAAATACAACTGGTGTAGCTGTCAATAATGGTCCACCCAAAAATTGTAGGGCTGGGCATGATTAGCCTCCCATCTCACCCACCCACTACTGAAGTTTCCAAAACTAATATCATAAAAAAAAAAATTATTTAGTAAAACAAAATAATTCAAATTATAAAAATTGAATGGAACTATAAATTATTTTAAAATACTCAATGGCATGTAAAATTGCTAGTGGATTGTTTTTTTTTTGTTCATAAATTTGTGTATTGTTTTAATGTATTTAAACAAAAAACAAAATTGTATAACTTGTTTTATAATCTTTTTTAAGGAACTTGTTTTAAAATCTTGGTCTAATTGTGATATTTATATTTCAAGTAAACTATAGTGTATTAAAAAGACATTGTTCTTTTTCAAGTCTCTGTTAGATTCTGACAGTAAATTTGGTTGCAGCTGCAATTTTGAACTCAGTGTTCCAACTATGGGGTGTGAAAGCTGATACAACGCAATGGAACATAAGCGGAGAGCTCTGCTCTGGAGCTGCCATAGATGACACAAGCTTCGACGACCAAGCTTTCAATCCCTTCATCAAATGTGACTGTTCTTTCAACAGTAGCACCATTTGCCATGTTACTCAGTTGTAAGTTCTCATCTTGACTGATCAATGTGTACTTCAGAATGTAATAAAAACGTGAATGTCAGTTGATTTTCATTTCTGGATCAAACGTGTATTGGGTTGAGTTCCTAGGAAGAGTTGTGAGTTGCATTGCATCTGTTTGATAAAATGCCTCAATGGGATCTTGTATTGGTACTCAGATTTTTTTTAGTCAATTTTGAGTGATACCACTTTTACTTGTGATTTTCATGCAAGTGGATACAGTTTTTGGACCAAACTTGTAGACTAGTTGTAGTAGGTTGGTGCCCAGTGAAGAATCGTGAGTTGGACATTTAGTTGTGCTTTTCGTGCAAGTGGCTCCATTTCTGGATCAAATACATATTGGGTAGCTGCACATTACGACTTTTGCATTCTTGAAAAATTAAGACTTCGCATCATTTTCTTATTAAGTATGGATGTGGATAGTTATTTCTTCAAGCCTCATTTATGTACAAATTGTAGTCATACTTGTAATCTGGAGTGGTTATCATTCACATTGAGTATGAAAATTTGGACACTTCTGCTTTTAATTTAAATTTCTTATAACATATTCGATGAACATCTAGAAGTTACAAATGCTTAATATAATAAACATTAATACTTGGTATTCTCTTTTCAGGAAAGTCTATGCATTGGATGCTGTTGGTGTAATCCCGGATGAGCTATTCTCTTTGACCCACCTCTTCAATCTGTATGATTATTTTTGTTTGCCAAGTTGTACACGATTGCTTGTTACTTTTATAAGCTAAATGCTAATATCAAGTTGTTGTTCAAGTGCAAAACAACTTACATTCTGATGCATGCTAAACCTGGCGGGCAGATTTGCTCGATATTTTCTCTTTAACAAAGTTTTCTCCTTTCTTGTAGGAATTTGGGCCAAAATTACTTAACCGGTACCCTGTCTCCATCCATTGGCAATCTGACTGGCATGCAGTACCTGTAAACCCCTCTACATTTACTTTCAAGACATGCATATAAGTTCATCGTTTATTTTATTTTTTCTGATATTTCATTCCCATATAGGAGCCTTGGCATCAATGCACTATCAGGGGAGCTACCGAAAGAACTGGGAAGTCTTACTGAATTACTATCATTGTAAGTATGAATTTATAAAGTTAACGTCACTTCCATAGCATGATTAATTGTAATCACAACTCATCTCTACCTAATTTACTTGTATATGTTATAGCTCCTTTGGATCAAACAACTTCTCTGGCCCTTTGCCATCTGAGCTTGGGAATCTTGCAAAGTTACAACAACTGTAAGTTTTGGCACATTATTGTTTATTGACTCTTCTCCGCACATGAATGTTCATTATTCATGTAAAATAAACAAGTGGTGTCGAGACAAGTTTTTGGATGGCCATAAGTTAATGAAATCTATTTTACCTTGACAGGTACTTTGACAGTTCTGGAGTTAGTGGGGAGATTCCTTCATCATTTGCAAAACTACAGAACCTAGAGACATTGTAAGAACTTTCTTAGCTTCTTTCTGTGACGAGGTTTGAGCGAATATATTGATGCAAGTAAATAATGCTCTTGCGATCAAATTTTCTAAGGAGCTTCTATGTATCTCAGGTGGGCATCAGACAATGAGCTTACAGGCAGAATACCAGATTTCATCGGGAATTGGACAAAGATTAAGACATTGTACGACAGATACTTTTCATGCAAACATTGTTGAATCACTTTTTTTTTTTCCTGCAAAGTATATAAAAAGCTTCTTCTAATGTTTTTGCAGGAGATTTGAAGGAAACTCTTTTGAGGGTCCAATACCACCAATTATTTCCAGCTTGACTTCTTTGACAGAATTGTGAGTGTCCATTGGTTACCTTTAATTTTATATTCTAGGCATTGTAAATCTGTGATATTAACTGTATATATCAAATGTAGGAGAATAAGTGATTTATCTAATGGAAGCTCGTCACTGGCATTTATGGAAGACTTGAAGTCTCTAAATATCTTGTAAGACAAACCTTGTATAGTTTATATATATGGATGCAATATCTAACATTTCATTTTTTTTTTGGCTTTTTCATTGATTATCTGTAATGTTGAACATGACAATTTTTTGCATTTTTCGCAGAGTACTAAGGAATGACAACATTTCGGGCTCTATTCCATCCAATATCTGGGGAAACATGAGTTTGTCTCTACTGTAAGTTATTCCTTTGGACGACTTGGTTTTTAGATATAGTACTAGTCCTTTGGTATGTGCCTTGCAATGTGTTAATTCCGCACTAGGGAATTTGAAGAATTTAGATATAATTTATTAAAAGTACGATATTTATGTAAAAAATGGTAGGGCCTATCTAAAAGAACCAAGTACACTATGTTTGTGCAGAGTTGACCGTATTTCTTTTTAGGGAGAGAGAGTTGGTGAGTGCGAGTCTGAGTTTTGGTAACTACTTTACCTAATGATGATGTGCTGATAATCTTTTTTCAGGGACTTGAGCTTCAACAATTTAAATGGATCAATTCCAAGCTCTATTTTCAGCATCAGTACACTTGGTTACTTGTAAGCTATTTGATCAACTGTATTTTTCTGTACTTCGAAACATGAAGTTAATATTTTGAGGCATATGTTGCTCTTTTTGCTCAGGTTTCTTGGAAATAATAAGTTAACTGGTTCATTGCCTACAACAAAGAGTGCGACTCTCCGCAACATGTAAGTGCACCAAACCGTATATGCGCACCATCATTATAACACATTAAAAGAATTTCCATTTCTTTGATTTATTTAAGTACATATAGCATTTCTAATACCATAGATGTCTCCAAATATAAAGAATTATGGTTTCACACTTTTCAGTGTTGAAAGCTTATCATGAAAATCAGTGTGGTTGGTTGTGCTAAGAATTGTTCATTGAGTAGATGCTGAATGCGTTCTTGACCTTCTTATTATGCTGCAGAGATTTGTCATACAATAACTTAGCCGGGAGCTTTCCAACTTGGGTCAACAACCAAACTTTACAACTGTAAGTCTTAATATTGTACTTCTTGTCTTATCCGTATTTTAACTATACCTGTTAATGCAACTTATCTCCTAGTATATCTGTTAGTTTTTGAATCGTGCATAATTTCAAAATGTGCTGAAACTAACATCTAGATCTTGGTGCAATTTGCAGCAATTTAGCTGCCAATAACTTCACAATAGAAGGCTCAAACAGCAGGTGATTCTCTCAATGCTCTATTTATGAGTTTCATGCTTCAACCTTTCAACAATGATCTATAAATGTAGTGGTAAAATTAATATGGCCATCGATGCCTACTTTTGTCAATTATTGGCTTAGCATCCCGTCCAAACTAGAAATATGTAAATAGTTATGCCGAGTTCATAGTGTGGAATTATTAAGTAGATGATTGTTATCTTAAGTAATTATAAACTTAAAGCTCACACTCAAAAGCTAAAGTCATCATTCAATTCAAACCTACTAAGCTTCTTAATTGCTCTTCTTATTTCAGTGGTTCACTGTCAGAATTAGATTGTCTACAGAAAAACTTTCCTTGCAATCGAGGTTCTGGGAGATGTAAGTATCGCATCAAACACTGAAATGTATCAGATGCTAGTGGCTTGTTACAATTTATCTATATGTTATAGGAACTCCATTTCTGGACCTCATTTAGAAACACCTCCATGTATTGTTTGCAGATTCTGATTTTGCAATAAAGAGTGGTGGTCCACGAATTACATCCAATGATGGGACTGTTTATGAAAGTGATAATGAGACTCTTGGTGCTGCTTCATATTTTGTGACCGACGCAAGAAGGTGGGCAGTTAGCAATGTTGGATTATTTAGTGGGAGCAACAGTCCTCAGTATACAATTTCTTCAACATCTCAATTCACAAATACTTTAGACACAGAGCTGTTCCAGACAGCTCGGCTCTCTGCTTCATCGTTAAGATACTATGGTTTGGGGCTTGAGAATGGCAACTATACAGTGTCCCTCCAGTTTGCAGAAACAGCTATTCTAAGCTCTTCTACTACTACATGGAAAAGCCGTGGGAGGCGCGTCTTTGATATTTATATTCAGGTTTGTACTATTATCATATCTGTTTTTTTGAAACTGTGATTTTGTTACTTATTAGAATATGAACCGTCCGTCATTGCATAGCATAGAGTTATTGCAGCATGTGTTGGAACTCCATTTAGTGTTTTTCGTATTTTGTTGATGCAGGGTAAGCTGGTTTTAAAAGACTTTGACATACAAAAGGAGGCAAACGGGGTCTCTTTCCGAGCTGTTGTAAAGGAATATACAGCTCAGGTGGTATCAGAAAACGTCCTTGAAATTCATTTCTTTTGGGCAGGAAAAGGCACATGCTGCATTCCTGCTCAAGGTACATATGGACCTTTGGTTTCAGCTGTCCGTGCTACTCCAGGTAATGTGACTAAAACTAAGATACGGATTTCATGAGCCTATATGTATGTATCTTCTCTCATACTGATATTTGACTATGAGCTTCCATGCAGAGTTCACTCCCACTGTTAGTAACAGCCCTCCAAGCAGTAAGAAGAGCAAGACTGGCCTTATTGTGGGGATTGTTGTTGGTGTTGGAGTTGCGGGCTTTCTGTTTGCTTTCTTGGTTTTCTTTGTTGTTCGAAAAAGAAAGCGCCAGAACGAGGAGGATGAAGGTAATTAAATCAAATGGTTGTGTTACATTCTTAATATATTGTCACACTTCACATTGTTTTCCAATTTGATTCATGTGTGTAAAACTGATAATAAGCTTTTATGTTGAATTCACAGAGTTCCTCGGAATAGATGCTCGACCCTACACTTTCAGCTATGCCGAACTAAAGGCTGCGACAGAAGACTTTAAACCTGCTAATAAGCTTGGAGAGGGAGGATTTGGGCCTGTTTTTAAGGTAAGCTCAATTTGTGAATCAAGAAAAAAGCCAATTTGTTGCAGTCCTCAAACGTCACATATTTCTTAATTTGTACTCAACAGGGAACTCTTCAAGATGGGAGAGCGATCGCTGTGAAGCAGTTGTCCGTGGCATCACACCAAGGAAAGAGCCAATTTGTTGCAGAGATTGCTACTATATCTGCTGTTCAACACCGAAATCTGGTAAAGCTGTATGGATGTTGCATTGAGGGTGAAAAGCGACTTCTTGTTTACGAGTATCTTGTAAACAAGAGTCTCGATCAAGCATTATTTGGTGAGAGGAACTCAAATCTTTGCAACTTTATTTTACTACCATTTTTTTTTCTTTCAAAATAAACAAACTTCAGTGTGGATTTAAATGTGCTTATGTATTGTATTCAGCAGGGAATGGAAGTTTGAGTCTTAACTGGCCAACACGATTCGATATATGCATGGGTGTAGCAAGAGGTCTCGCTTATCTTCACGAGGAGTCAAGGCTTCGAATTGTGCACAGAGATGTGAAGGCTAGTAATATTCTCCTTGATGCTGATCTCGTCCCCAAAATTTCAGATTTTGGTTTGGCGAAACTTTACGATGATAAGAAGACTCACATAAGTACCCGCGTAGCAGGAACAATGTAAGAGCCTAAGAGTTTTGTTCGTCTTCTTTACATAGTGTTTTTGAAATACAAAAACTAAATAGACATGTCTTCGTTTTGTGATGTAGTGGGTACCTTGCACCGGAGTATGCCATGCGTGGCCACCTAACGGAGAAGACTGATGTTTTTGCCTTTGGAGTTGTGGCTCTCGAGCTTGTTAGTGGAAGGCTAAACTCTGACTCATCCCTGGACGACGACAAGATATATCTTCTTGAATTGGTACGTATATTCGTTTCCTCTGCGAACTTGAAAGATAGTAATCAAGATTCAATTCAAGCCATAACATGCCATCATGCATTTGTGTATAAATTCTGTCCCACAACATTGGAACTGCTAGTCCTAGGTTGTTCTCTTTACATAATTTTTCATTTTCCTGTTTCTTAGGCTTGGAATTTGCATGAAAACAACCGTGAGGTTGATCTGGTGGATGATAAGTTATCAGAATTCAATGAAGAAGAAGTGAAGAGAATGATAGGAGTAGGTCTTTTGTGCACACAAACATCACCAATGCTTCGGCCCCTAATGTCCCGAGTTGTGGGAATGTTGTCCGGAGACATTGAAGTCAACCCTGTGACTTCAAAGCCCGGGTATTTGACCGACTGGAAATTCGATGACTCGACCACCTTCATGACTGATGCAACAACTAGAGGAACTGATTCATCAAGCACTAGCATGGTGGCTACTGCTGATCAGTCACCAATGAATATCTCCAAGCCCAGGCTTGATGAGATACTTGGGGAGGGTAGGTGAGTAGTGCTAACCTGTTACCATGTGGAATCAACGACTTGATAGTTATTATACCGAGTCTCTGTCATTTTTTTGAAACTTTTGGTGATCTACGACATGGTACTATTTGGAATCAGCGACCTGATAGTTATTCAAACAAGTCTCTGTCATTTCCGTACAACTTTTGGTGATCTTCGACACGCTCGGAGAGCTAATTGTTTGTTACCCATTTGCATGCTCTTTCCCCTCTTTTTTTTTGAGTTCACAAACTACATATGTCTAGAATAAGCCTAATCATGTATAGAATTCAAATTCAATAGCTTGTGTATAAAGCAAACTTTCTTAAGTTTGTCCTTTTTTTCTTTGTAATAAATTAATTGTTCATCATTTTTACTTGGTATTTATTGCGAGTGGATGGCTTTTATGTGTGAGTTGTGATGGAATTATTGCAGTAGAAAATTATTATTGAAAACATAATTATCAGAGTAAAATGTTCACTAATCTTGATTGTTTGATGTTAATTCTGTTGTAAACTTCAAGCACTTTTCACGCAATTATCTAAACTTTTCTTTCGAATGAACTGAATCCATAAAATTTGAATGTCATATACTGTTTGTTAAAATAAACAAAAAAACAAAAATTTCTCACTTCAATTTGACTTAGATTTAGCCACGTCAGCACTTATTGACGTCCACATCAGCGAGACTTCACGGCCCAGTTAAGAACGAGTAACGGGAGGAATTAAATTTAGGTACCACATTGGATATCTGGTATAAATTTGGGTACCAAAAATGACTTTAATGTTCTGAATTTTTTGTCTGAGTTAGATAAAATGTCACCAAATTAGATACTGAGTGAAATGTTTTTATTTTATTTATTTTCTGATACAATTTCTAGTTTTATAATAACTTTGAATAATTCTTACATTTTAAGAAGTATCATTACCAAGTTCTTTTACACTTGGTGATGCTGACATGTTGCTGGATAAACTTTACCTTTTCTTTATTTGAACAAATACAATTAATTAGATGGGCCCAAGACATTACTATTGTAGTTGGCTTTGACTTGACTTGCTACAATTCATATGAATATGTTTTTATTGCAACATTAGAATCTCTAATCAGTTTCTTCATCTATATACCTCTTGAATCTTGTTTGTTTGAGCTATAATTCAGCTGATGATGTTGGGATCATCATCTTCAATTTTGCTGTTTGTTCTGTGTGTTGTTGCTGCTTGTGCTTTCATGTCTCTTGCTGTTCAGGCTCAAGCTCAGAATCAAACTCAAGCTACTTTAGATCCCTATGAAGGTACTCTCTCTCTCTCTCTCATCCATATATTCTTTTGTGGGTACTAAATCATTGAATTTTGTTAACAATACACAATCAAATTGAACATTCTTTATGATATCTGAAACAAAAATTATGACATAAGAAATAGGAAAGTGGAGACTCATTTTGCTATGGAGAGAGTTTATTTTTTATTATAGAAAGAAGGTAGTTTGTTGCTTTGCTTCTCAAATATCTCAGCTAATGACAGTTGCTTCTGCTGTGTGAACTTTGTGTGCATTTGCAGCGTCAATATTGGATTCAATCTTTCAAAAATGGGACATTGGAGCATCAACACAATGGAATGTCATAAAGGGAGATCCATGTATGGGAGCTGCTACGAACGACAGTGCCTCCTTAGACGACATCACTTACAACCCATTTATCAAATGCAACTGTTCTTTCAAAGATAACACCAGTTGCCACATTACCCGTTTGTAAGTTCTGATTCTTACTACCAATAAGTTCATTTCATTCAAAACATTAACAAATATGTTATGTGAACTCTTGGGTTCTTTCAATAATTATCTGCATAATAACTGTTAGAGTGGCTGAAAATGAAAAGATATGGGGTGTTTTTATTTGATCTGGATTGAATCATTTTCTCTCAAACTTGACAATAACCAAATACAAGTTGTTCTGTATTGCACTGAATCTGTTTGATGTTATGCCTGAATGAGCTTGTTTTGTAAATTTTGTGAGTGATTTTTGCTTTCTTGATTTTTTTAGAAGGGTATTTATTTCTTGTATTTGAAAGAAATCTCTTATAAAACAAAATACAGTTTTCTATTTATGAGTGTTCTGTGTAGTATTTCTGAGTTGTTGAGATTTTCTTTACAGGAAGGTTTATGCATTGGATGCTGGTCTAACTATCCCAGAGGAGCTATGGAACTTGACATACCTTTCCGATTTGTATGATCATTTTTTTTGTTAGTCCATAAGCTAATATCACGACACAACTCCTTATGATTCGTGCATAATATCAACCAATATGCTTTATGCACTGAGCAAGTGCGTTCACTGAGTGTTGTTTAACTTTCCAAAATTTCTTTGACTCTTATAGGAATTTGGGCCAGAATTACTTGACTGGCCCCTTGTCTCCATCCATCGGAAAACTAACTCGCATGCAATACTTGTAAGCCCCTCTTATTTTAAAACTCAAATTATAGACAAGCATGCTCGAGTTTTTTTCTTTTTTGTGCTTCTTCTGATGCTGAACTAAATTCCAATAGGAGCCTTGGCATCAATGCACTATCAGGCATGCTTCCAAAGGAACTTGGAAATCTCACTGATTTAATAGCATTGTATGTGCCTCTCATCCTCGACTTTTCTTAAGACAACTGATATAGTAATACTAAGCTTGTTTTCAATGGTTAGAAATGTGGTCTTATCTTCGATGAGATACTTAAGACAGGTCCAATGTGGATTTGGGGCAAATTGGTGATTTTGGAGAAACTTTTAAACTTTTTGTTTCTTGTCCTTTCCTTTCCTTTCTTTACTTCTCCAGAACAGGAAAAGTGGGATTGATTAAGCTTTCAATGACTTACATGAGCTTATCCGAAAAGAGTTTCACATATTAAGATATAAGTATATAACTGTATGTAAAGCTGCTGATTGTTTGGTAATGTATGTGTGTTTTCTACATGAATCTCATATAACGGAAGTATAGTTACTTTCATAACTCGTTATATTGTTATCATCATTCTATGGTTAATTCATTTATCTAAATGCGAATATCGTAGGAGCCTTGGATCAAACAACTTCTCTGGATCTCTGCCATCTGAGCTTGGGAATTTAGTAAATTTAGAACAGTTGTAAGTTTCGATACATCATTTACTCGGTAATCCACACACACACGCATTCAAGTGGTGTTTGGACAATTTTTGGCCATCAAAACTTAATTGGCTTTGTTTACCTTGACAGCTATTTTGACAGCGCTGGATTTACCGGAGAAGTTCCTCCTTCATTTGCTAATCTACGAAACCTGACGACAGTGTAAGATCTTTCTGATAATTTTTTCTCTTTCTATGAAAAAGGAGTGAAATTTTTTGTATATAATTGTTATCAAATTTTTGAGGAACTTCTATTTATGTCAGGTGGGCATCGGACAATGAACTCACTGGCAAGATGCCAGACTTTATAGGGAATTGGACAAAGCTCCAGAACCTGTATGGAATGTCTTGAATGTTTTCACTTTATTTGTCCCCTTTGATAACAACATGCTTGACATTTTATTACATTCTAAACTCTTTAAATACACAATATCTTATCTGCAATTGTGAAAGCTTCATATAATCAGCTTCCAACTCTGAATCTGAAAAGTTTACAAACAGCTTCTTCTCTACTTTTATCGTAGGAGACTTGAAGGAAATTCTTTTGAAGGTCCTATACCATCAACCATTTCCAGTTTAACTTCTTTAATGGAATTGTGAGTGCATACCCTATCAGTTACTTTGAAATTTTCGTTTAGCATTGCTAATTATTAATCTGCAAAACTAACTATCACAAGTGCACTTAAAATGTAGGAGAATCAGCGATGTATCTAATGGGGGATCGTCTCTGGCATTTCTCGAAGACATGAAATCTTTAAGTATATATATCCTGTAAGGCAACAAATGCATATCCAACTATTAATCGCAACATAACCTTGATCTTTTATTTAATAATGCTTTGTTATATTGGTTTGCAGATAGTGACTTTGCGATTAACAGTGGAGGTCCACAGGTCACGTAGAATCTGGGCCGTTGAAAGGATCGGAAGACTCCAATACAATCAGACTAAATTCCAGTTTGATCTAATCCGACCAACATAAGGTAGGGTCGGATTTACGCCCGCAAACCACGAGCTGAATCGAATTGAGCAAATCCTCACATGTTACACTAAAATGAGATTAAGTATAAGATACATAATGGTACTTTGTCTAGATCGGATAATTCAAGTTTCAGATTTCATAAAAGTCATTCAGGTTGAAAGAGTTAACCCGTTCTAAAATGAGTGCAAGGTTCGAACTAGATTGTATGCCACCCAATCCTGTATAAATGTAGATCGAGTTTCGGGTGTTTAAAGTAGAGAGGGGCTTAAGAGAACGCTAGAGGGGTATTAATGTAAAAGACCAACAATTGAAAACCCAAAACACCCTAAATGTTTGGTTCCCTCTTTTCCTCCAATTTCAGGCGAAGACCAACTCATCACTCGCTCGCAAGAATGGTACATTCTTTTCTTCTTCCTCGATTTCAATTTTGAATTTTTGATATCAAATTTTCTTTTTTCGTCTTGTTGTTGAAGTTGATCAACCTTTCAATGCAATCTTTCATCTATAAACTTTAATCTGTTGATCGGAGGCGCCACTGTGTTTTCATGTTCACACAGATTGCACTCTTTGATAGAATATTAACTGTGAAGGGACAAATCTCGGGATGACAATGATAGAATATGGTTCATTTTGAATATGGCACGTCATTTTCACGCCGTCCCGTGTGCCTGGTCAAATGGTGCAAGAAAGGCGCGCCTTGCACCATAGTGTACCTTTCATAACACTGTTCAAATGTTGTTTCAAACTCAATTATAAGCTGGTAGATGACCCTCATTTTTGGAGGACCTTCTGGTATCTCATTGAGATGTATTTTGCCGAGAAGTTCCCTACATATCTTCACCTCCATATTGTATGCTTAGAGAATAAATTATATTTTGATCTTCATCCTCCAGGGTCGAATGTTTTGGTTGTACAGACCCTTGTTCGAACAGATGATCCATGAAGTTGCAGGTGATGTTCCCTTTCTCCCCTATCTCTACAACACGGGTTGATTGGACAAGCCCTATGGCTACTTGATATGACCAGGCTGAGCAGTGCCCGCCTGGCTAGATAATAACCTCCGACCAGAATTAGTCTGACAATCTCCGAGCAAGGTACAATGGGTCCCACCGAGGGCCACATGCCTACCCGTATACTCAACTATAAATATTCCTGTTAGTGTCCATATATAAGAAGGCAACGTTTTCACTCTCTCTTACTTACTCTGTTACTTTCTTTCTTCTCTTTACCCTTTCAGTCATCTGACTTGATCGTCGGAGGTGGCTCATGGGTAAGATTTGTACTGGTGCACCAAGAGGTGGCCTCCGTGCAACAACACAACTTGTTACTCGAGGTGCACTATATTGCCAAAGATTCTGCATCATTGACATTCAATATGTCAGGTCTCTTCCACCATCTACTACGACTTAACATGCTTACATTACAATTTAGATAATACTCCATCCCATAATGAGTATCTTGTTTCATTTTTGAGAAAAATTAAGGACAAGTAAGTCAGTGTTGTACAGCTCTTTTTATATATCAATGGACAATTGGACATGTGTTGTAACACAAAAGCATGCAGAACTTAGGTAGCATTCGATTTAGAACTTTTGTTCTGTAATGGGAATCAAGAATCGGTATGAGAATGGATTCTCATTATTTATGTTTGGATTATGGTATTTTGTCATGAAAATGGCTCTAGAATGAGAAACTCGTTTCTTTTCCTCTATCGGTTCCAACTATTTAAATCCAAACGCTACATTACTTTCTTTTTCCTTAGAATCTGTATATTGAATATGATTCTGGTGTTCAGCTCGGTTGTCACAAAGATATGGCTGGATCATGTTGATGATCATAATACTCGTTCTCTCTCTGCATCAAGCTTCCCATTTATGTCTACAAAAAAGTATAGTTGAATAGATTCTCACAGGTTTTGCTTTGCTAAACTCAAATACTATTTGGATTTAGAACAGTTTTTGGAGCTGAAACTTTGATTTATAAAATAGAAAGATAAGTTTATGGGACTAAAGAAACCATGATTTGAAACATTGAATCCTAACCTTGAAGCTTTGATCTCTGTTGTAAGATACAATAATCTTGGCGGTAATTTCTCTCCCTTTCGTATAGACGCATCTTTTCTGCTGCCCAACTTGCCATGGATATTGCACTTTGTGAACTGCTATTCGGGGCCAACGAAAGAGGTTAGTATATTCAGCGTTGATGTTACAAATCTGTGTACTTGAACCATCTTGCTTGCTGTAACGGGAATCATTGTAGCGTTTCGAAACGATAGTATGCATGAAGCACGAGCAATTTCTTGAGTGATTCCATGCTTTTCACTACTAAAAAAACTGTCTGGGACTACAACTTTTGCTACAACATTTGTGTTGTAGCAAACATGTAGGACATTTCCTACATGTTTGCTACATGTTTGCGACAACAATTTGTGCTACACATTTGCG
>JAYMSZ010001005.1:0-15994 GCA_036897665.1 Pelargonium citronellum | reverse complement strand
ATATATATATATATATATATATATATATATAGATTAGGTGAGTTAAGGAAAAATATTGTATGATAATATGAAGTAAAATACAAGTTTTATACTAATTTTTTTCTAGTGGGTATCATGAGACAAAATTGTATGACAAAATCCAACCAAATCATGTATTATTAAGCACCAAAATACAATATGGGCAGGTAAAGTATATTATAAATACTCCCTCCAATTAATTAAATTTAAATTTGTGGACCTTATCTACGTTTCCTTTCTTTTATTACAAGTTTCAATAATGCTCTTTTTACTATGCTATCATTGTAATCAAAGTCCAAACTAATTTTTTAAATCATTATCAAAGAATAAAAATGAGAATATCTTTAAATCAATATCTTGAAGAAAAATAAAATAAAACACGTGCACAAATTATACATATGCTAATCCTATTTGATAGATAAAACCTCAGGAAAGAATGTATTTCCTCTAGAAAATATATTGAATCCAATTATTAAATTAAAAACAGTACAAGTCCAGCATCCAACCAATAACACTACACCATATAAATGATAAAATATTAGATACAAAAAGTAACTTAATTAATAATTAAGCCTAGAAAACATATATTGACCCAGAAGGAACTAGGAAAGATAATTTTATAAAGTATTAGAATTTGAAGTTTTATGGTTACATGCAGGTGTCACAAAACCATCACAAACCACTTAGATCAACAAATCCACGTGATATATAGAGATGGCAATTCGAATTTTTCAGTTCTCGTCAAAAATATCTAACACAAACCCAATTCGAATTGTTTGGATTTCACATGCAAAACGTTTGTGTTTGCTCGACTCTACCTATAATTTCCCATAACCTGAGGTCGATTTCATTTATGTGAACCGAATCACAAACAACTTAGTCGGATTTTTTTACTTGATCTCTTTAGTCGACCCGAGTCTAAAAGGACATAGTCTAAGTAACATATGGCTTACTAATCCAATTCGCACTTTTTTCCCGACAAACCTAACTAGGTCCGACTCGACTAAAAAAATTAACTTGTCACTCGTTTGACCTAAAGTAGCAAAAACGTTCTCAAATTTTGAGTATTCACACGTTCAGTTTTAAATTACCAGTATACCCTTGGTAATTCTGACATCCAGAAACGGACACTTTTCTTGTCTCCGAAGACTGTGATTTTATGGTAATGTTGACTTGTGCACGCAATGAACAGCCGCCTCAATATGATGGAATAAAAAAAAGTTCGTTTTTCAAAATAAATAAACAAAAAATAAAAACTCAGAAATGAATGTGCAAAGGAGAATCCAAAAATTTCAACCCGAAGACCCAAACTGAAAAGAAAAAAAGTTGCTTTTTTGAAGAATTGGGCAGATTTATCAGAACACTGAAGCTGTAGAATCAGTTTGAATCTCATTTTCTGCTATTCCAGGTAACATCACAATCACTCTCTGTCTTTTCAATGTTTTTTGCAGAGATGGGTCTGTTTTTGCTATTGCTTTCTCTTGTTCCGCTACTTGTGCTTGCTCTTGAATTGGGTTTGGTTTGGATTTAGTTGATGGGTGTTTGTGGGTAGTGCTTTTTAGCCATTTGGGTTCAAGGAAAATCTGTAAATTTTGTGTCTTTGCTTATCTATCAGAGCATGTTTTAGTTCATATCTTTCACTTTGAAGAATAATTAGTGGCAAGAAAGCTTACACTTCATATTGAAATGGGTTTGCTTTTTTTGTTTGCTCTTGAATTGGGTTTGTTTTGGATTTTGTTGATGGGTGTTTGTGGATAGTGCTTTTTAGCCATTTGGGTTTATGGTAAAATTTGTAAATTTTGTGCCTTTGATTATCTATCAGAGCATGTTTTAGCTCGTATCTTTCATTTTGAAGAATTGGTAGTGAAATAGCTTACACTTCATGTTGAAATGGGAATTTTTTTAACACATCTTTTGTTTTGTGGGATTTGGACTGTAAGGAGATTGTGAAATGGATTTGAAAGGCGTGGGTTAGATAAATTGGGAATTTCTGATAGCTAAGCTAATTGTGAACTTAGGTTAATACTCAATTTGGAACACGAAACTTGAGAAGAACCAATTCGGAACATGAATTTTTTATTTGTACCCGATTTGCTGTTGGGCCAAAGCTTCGTGTACCGTATTGGGTTTTACTGTTTTTCGAACATTTTCAAGATAAGTAATGGATTGGAACTCAATTATGGGGTTTTACCGGTTTGGTTTTGAGAATTGTAGGTTGCTTGACATGGTGCCTCCAAATTGATATCATTGGCAAAGTCGTAAATACAAATATGCAAATGCTATCGGTTGTTTGAAGTTTACACATCCCTTAATCTGATTATTTTCTGGTATTTTTGGAAATTGGTCTTGGGAAGATGACACAAATTATCTTCATTTGAGCATTTTGGCAAATGCTGAAAATGTAGTTGTATTTTTACAACAGATACACATCGATATGGGGAATCAGGAATCTGCATTTGATAATCCAGACGATGATCATTCCATGCGTCAACCGCCTTCTTATGCCGGAAGTTCAACCGATCCTAGATATCGGTATACAATGCCTCAACAACCTTATATGAGCAGTTCAGCTGATTCGAGCTATCGGCATACTCGACATCAACCTCCTTCTCATTCGGGGACTTCAACGGATTCTAGCAACCGACATACTCTGCATCAAACCTCTTCTTTTGCAGGAAGTGCAAGAGATAATGGCTATCAACCTAAGCAGCTATCCACGTTTATACCCGACAGTTTCAACTCGTTGGATCAGGTTTCTTATTTATATCTTTAACCATTAATGTTTTGTAGAGCTTTTGAATTCTCTCAGGTTGCGTTTGGATTCTTGGATTTGAAACGTTGTATTTCAAATATAAATGTAATGTTTTGGAAACCATAGAATTAGCCAAATCCAAATCCAAGTTCTTTATGCATCAAAACATTGGGTTTAGCTCAAATATTGTGATAAAGACCAAACATTATGCATTTAGGTTATCAATGCATTGCGAGAAGCGGGACTTGAATCATCAAACTTGATCGCTGGCATTGACTTCACAAAAAGCAACGAGTGGACAGGTGATTCCTTTTGACAAACTGAGATTGTCCCAGTCTTTATTATTTTTCAAAATATGTGGATTGAAAATATTGTATATTATTGATCGTAGGAAGGTTTTCATTCAACAGGAGAAGCCTCCATGCAATTGGTGGCAAACCCAATCCGTATGAGCAGGCAATCTCTATAATTGGCCGTACTTTGTCTCCTTTCGATGAAGATAACTTGATACCTTGTTTTGGATTTGGGGACGGTCAGTGGTGATTTATATTTGGCTTCCATAGAAAGTTCAAATTGCATTTCCATGGTTTTCTGATATGGCATAGCTTACTTTTTAGCATCTACGCACGATCAACATGTGTTCAGCTTCTACTCTAATCACCGGCCTTGTCATGGTTTTGAGGAAGTTCTTGGACGATATAGGGAGATTCTTCCTTTCTTGAATCTATCAGGTTCGTATATATACTACCCATCATAAAAGTTTTGTGCCAGTTGCTTCAGTATCTTATTGAGTATCCTACTCTCTTTTTTAAAGTGGCGAGACTATTGAATGATTGTGATAAATATTGTTACCATAGTTGTTAAAATCTTTGCTTCCCTATTTGATTCGATTCATTTCACCCCTAAACATCAAAAACACTACTAAATTGGACATGGATAAGAATCAGGATAGAATCGCCCGATTCACATATGTTGGGTCATAAGAGGCTGGCCGTGCCAGATCAGGTTGAATCTGTTTCAACTTGTATAGAGAAAAATTCATGAATATTTGGTCAAATTCCCAGTTTTAATTGCGGTATATCAACCATGACCGTTACCTTTTTTTCGTAGGTCCGACTTCATTTGCCCCGATCATTGATGTCGCAATTGACATTGTGGAAAGAAGCAACGGGCAATATCATGTTCTTGTCATCATAGCAGACGGGCAGGTAAATGGAACTTGTCATATAATGTCCAGCTTCATTTTATTCTTTTCGCCGGTTTCTTTCAGATTCTCTTAACTACATTCGTTATTTCAGTTTTGAGTGTTTCTGTATTTACATAGGTTACGAGGAGTCCCGATACTCCGCCTGGAAGGTTCAGTCCTCAAGAACAAGCAACTGTAAATTCCATTGTGACCGCTAGGTAAAGAAATATACTATTCACAGCCCTTATAGTGTTGTATTTAATGTCTCACCTTGGTGCTATCATGATACTATTAGCCAATATCCTCTATCGATCATTTTGGTTGGAGTTGGGGACGGACCTTGGGACGCTATGAAACAATTCGATGATAACATTCCTCAGCGAGCATTTGACAACTTCCAGGTATGAATTATATCCCGGTTTAGACCAAATAATCGTCGGATGTGATTTTTCTTGTTGTATAGTTAGTAGAAATTCATGGATAATACCATGAACTCAATCTTGAGAATCATCAGCAAATAAAAGTTAGGTTCTGAAGGTCTAGTTGGACCTTGAGCATACGACATTATTTAAGAGTTCCAACAGCCCGGGCAAAAAAATGCAAGTATGCTTATCCGAGTACTTTTTGTCGGTTTGGGCCCGATATTATTGGGTCAATCCAGTGATGGCCCATGGGCCGGAGGTATGGTTGCTGCCTTGTGACCTTGAGTTCTCAAGTTCGAGTCTGAGTGGATTTTGTCTTATACAAAAAGACGTTTACTCGTTTTTGTGCAATACAAGAAGTCTCTTTTGAAAGAAAGTACACAAGGATAAGAATGGGTGGCATATGGGATAGGAGACGGCCTCACAAAAGCAGGGGTTAAGATTGTGTATATAAATGCCCCTTCACAGACCTTGGTGGTAGTAGCTTCATACTAGAGCTGGCAATTTAGACCTGAATCCATGGGCAGCCGAAGTCCGACCCGTATTTTTTAGGATTTGTGTTGGGTAAGGTAAGGTCCGGCTTACCAGGAAATGATGTAGATTGGACAGTCCGTGCATTTTCTATGTACAACCCACAACCTGGTCTGCAAACTGTACTATAGCTCTTGCGGGTTGAGCTGGGTCTTTCCAACCTGGCTCAAAACCCAAATTGTCAGCTTTGCTTCATACATTGGCCTGCCTTTTATGGCATAATGTCGAGTAGTTAACGTGATATTTGCAAATTATACATTCTCGTCATGTGTTTGAAACTTAGGCATATGTATCTTGCAGTTCGTCAACTTCACACAAATCATGACCGAAAACAAGGAAGATTCGAAGAAGGAAGCTGCTTTTGCTCTTGCAGCCCTTATGGAAATTCCATTTCAGTACAGAGCCACGCTACGCCTTCAGTCCGAAAAGTAAGACCCGTAGCTGCATTATATACTCAACGTTTCGCTTATTAACTCGTCAAGTTCTAAACATTCACTCTCACCAATTATGCAGTAGAGGGGTGGTTGGAGGACCACATACAAGACCACTTCCACCTCCTCGGGAAGTGATCGAACATGACGAAGCACTTAGGTCAGTCCCGCCCAAGAGAAACCTTGAAAGAGCCGACCCAACAGCTCCGGTGGAACAGGTTCTTTGAATGTTCTTCTCAATTCTTCGCCTTGAATATGTGTTTTCTTCTCGGTATGTTGATTTAAGAAATATTTTCTTTGTTCAAGGTTTGTCCCATTTGCTTGACAAATTCTAAGGACATGGCTTTCGGATGTGGTCATACGGTATGTGCATCTAAATCTAGTCTTGAAATAGTTCCAAAAACATTAGACATGAGCTATAATAGATGCGTTTATGTTAGAACTGGCAAATCGGCTTGTGGCTCGGCTCTTGTTTCTAAAACCGGATCGGAGGTCGACCAATTCTACTGGTAGAGTTGTCTAGTGATGTGGTGCCCAAAATAAAAGCTTTTATCGGGTTAAACCCGATTTAGGTCTTGTTAAAACTAATTTGGTTTACCATATAGGTCTAGATCGAACTAGTAGAATAGTCATCTCAGTCCGGTTTTCAAATCTAGGGCTTCATCAAAGGAATGAAACATATCATATAAATGAAGGAATTGATTGATTTAGTTATTGAATTGTTGTTATCTTATGCATCTAATGAAATTTCAATCGTATCATTGTTATGAGCTACAAATTCAATGCCTTAACATGTGTACGGTTTTGTTTCGTGCTCCAAGACTTGTAAGGATTGTGGAATGACCATTTCGTCGTGCCCTCTGTGCCGGGAACCAATAACTACTCGTCTTAAACTGTACACTTGAGCCGGCGAGTTTTGCTTCATCGAGAGGATTTGAAGATTGTTGTATCAATCAAATCTGTATAGTTTCACTTCATGTATCATTATTACAGAGTTTATAAGATGTCCACATAAATGTACAAGAGATTAATGTAATTGCCTCTACTCCAATCTTTAAAAAAATAAAAATTATACATCAATATAGCAAATACATGTTTTGATTGTGCTTTTTTTTTTTAATTTTTGTTGAAATAGTGATTGAATTGTAATAGATGTTTAAAATGATATATATTGTGACAAGAGAATCGAGACTGAGCGTCACTTCAACTGCATGAAAACACGTGATTAAAGTACATGTATCCATCAACTTCAACTGTGATTTTGATTTGTCTAGTCACATCAATGTACATTTTTCGTTAGAGAGCAATTACATTCAATATTGTAGAAACAAGATGAGAGGTCGAATCGGTTTGTTGATCATATAGTACTTTTCGAGCGCTTCACGAGAAATGTAACCTAGTTCATGAGGACGGTCGTCATTGTGAGATCTGAGGATCTGAGGACCGTCATTACAATTTGCACAAACAATATCTCTAAGAGGAGAGTTCCCAACACC
This sequence comes from Pelargonium citronellum, assembly GCA_036897665.1. Taxonomy (NCBI): domain Eukaryota; kingdom Viridiplantae; phylum Streptophyta; class Magnoliopsida; order Geraniales; family Geraniaceae; genus Pelargonium; species Pelargonium citronellum. The sequence continues at coordinate 9,158 of JAYMSZ010001005.1, read as the reverse complement.
ATCAAGCATAAAGACCTGTAAAAAAAAGAAATATTTGGTGATTATTCACGCTAATCAAACAAAATAGGTAATAACAAATAACTTACTCGTATTATTGTCCATATATACATAACTGATGTATAACCATTTTACTCAGGATTAGTTATTCGTAATTACTCTAAACAAAAATCCTTATACTTTAGTTCAACACGGGATTTGAACAATATGGATCAATGGAGGCAATGTCACCAACCTCGGAATCAAGTTCAAAAGCTCCATCGGTCCAATTGCACCTTTGCTTCAGCCATGTCTTTCTGCGCCTTCTTTCTCCGGTAAAAGATAGGACAATCCCGACTGAGAACAAAACATACAGTTAAAACTGAAATCTCCAAATGACATACAATATAAGTGAAATGTTTCGGCAAAGATATAAGAAAGACCTTGTGCAGAGAACGTCTTGATGGAGAGAACCTTGACACTCTTGGCACTGTGTCCACAACTTCCCAAAAAGCATCTCTAGCTCAGACACTGCAACCAGTTCAAGTCTCAATAATATATACTCTAGGAATCTTTCATCACATGTAAGGATCATTTTGTAGTTGAGTACAACACGAATTTATACAAGATACCTACCATGAGACACGGTTTTGCAATACAATTCTGCTTCTCTACCCTTGCAGTGGGAGCAAAGGGTTCTGTCTGAATTGCTGAGAAAATACACCGAAGTTAAATTTTCAAATAAGCCTATTTATGCGCGTGCACAGACACATTTATAAGTTGGAAGCAACTTGAGAAGCATTTAAATGTGTACCTAATTAGAGCTCTACAACCAATGCACGTGAGTTGTTTCTTGGCGAATTTCATAATGCCACTGTTTGAAGGAGTGGAGATCGAAATAGATCTTGTGTGACTTCCATGAAGGAGCTCTTTGCTTGCATTCTTCAAAATCGGCTCAAAAATTCTCAAAAGTGGCTGTAAAATGGTAATCATTTTAAATAATAAGTATACACAGACAGAGAGAGAGAGAGACGAATGAACTATTATGCATGTCATGAAGTGCTAACTGTTAAACTAACCTTGCTAATTTGATTTTCAAGGTAGTACTGTGGATCTATTGGTATGTTATTTTCCAGCACATAAATAGGATCCTCCGACTTCTCATAAGCCTGATTGACCGACTTGTTAAATTTGATAAACAAGCACCATAATAGAAAACTGTTATAAAAGGAAACAAGTAACAGTAAAAATTACCTTAGCACCTTTAGCAGCTTTGATGATTACATATGGTACTCGGTCCCCAACATTAGGAGCAGTGGCAGCATCTCGCTGTCAATTAAAAAATTGACCAAATTCTCTTATGTTCCAGAACCATTATTGATATATACGCAAATGATCATAAGAAGGGCACAACAAACCTTGCGCATGCGTTCAGCAAGTTCAACATGAGCTGTCTTTACATCATAATCATCTCCCGTCTTCGTCAGACCCTGTTGGACTATAATACATCAGTGCATGAACTACCAATTTATTGTGACTAGCAAATGATTTTATGATCAAACAGTTTAGCTACAATAGAAAATAGCTAATGGCATAATGGAAACCATCAAGAGCACAATTTGACCAGATAATTTTTCTCACCTTGGTAATAACCAGAAGTGACAAATCCATGCGATTCATGAGAAGATCTGAAATTGTATTCTTGACGAACTGAACAGCTCCAGGAACGTCCCTGTCAATCAGTATTTTGTGGAGGCACTCGTTTACCAAGTTTTTGACCAATAAACAATTGTCTCGTCGTACAGTTTCTATGCCTGTCAACAATCAAGATGATTTAGAACAAATTCTAATATATATATATAGCAAAGCACAAAAGGGCAAGGGTCTTAGTTGTTTACCTTTAGTGTCCATTTTGTCATATTTGTCTGGGTTTGTCCAAAATAAACCAGCATACCTCTTCTTGCTAATCAGTAGATATGGAAAATAAACCTTTTCGAACTCCAATTTAATGGGCTTCATAACACAGGTAGGAGAAAAAGGAGAAAGAAGGAATGAGTAGGAAAAAAAAACGAACAAGAAATTCAAGAGTAAGGAAAGTAATAATGAATGTTAGTACTTTAATGAAAGTTCCGCTGATATATTCAGCCGCTTCTCTTCCCAAGTTCATTGCAGCTTCTACAGTGGATACACCAAACTGTACCATAACTGAATCTGTGTCTCCATATATAACCTGAAAGCGGAAATTCGTGTGAAGAAAAGATGGGGCACTTGCAGAACTCAACAGGTAGCTAGCAATTAAAAGTACCAACCACACTCAACATGTGGCTACACCTTCCAAACAATAGTCTGGAAAATAAATTGTACCTCAGCATTGTGTTCATAGCCCGCTTGCATTGTAAATTTATCTTCCACAAGTTTTTTTGTGTGCTCAATCATTTGTCGACCTTCACAAGACAGCCAACCACAAGTACTTCAGTTGTTTTAGCTTATCAAGATAACTTTTTTTATATGATTGAACAAACTGTTTGGGCTATACCGTAGCTTGTAACACTAGAAGATATCTCTAGACAAGGTAACTGGCCAACAGTAGCTCCTGTGAATCCATATACAGAATTTGCACTAACCTGGGAAAAGCACCAGACATTGTAGAGAACGGAAATAGGAGATGAATAAGCAAAATTTACAACTATAACCTTACACTAGACCATAGATATAACTATATGAAAAGGTCCAAATCCCAATTTAACAGTGACAAGCTTAACCTTCAATGCTAGCTGCCGGCCATCTAGCACAGCCTTCTCAAGGGGGTCCTTGGCTTCCTGGAATAGAACAAACTTATCACATATATGCAAAAAGAAGCTAGCTGTGAGAAAATGAACAGGAGGATAAATGACGCTGTCCAGCTACGTCTGGAGCAGAGCAAAGAACCCAAAAGGAAAGAAGAAAAAAATGACAGCAAGACCAAAAATAAAATACTATATGCCATTACCTTCAAATCTGCTTTGGCTCTTTTACGAGCAGCTAACAACTCTTCAAGAATTTCAGGAAGTATTCCCTGAAAATACATAGTTAATACATTTTCAAATGTATCTATTAGTCTACATAATGTTCACCAAAAAAAAAAAAAAAAACTCAAGCACTCAAAAATATCAAAAGAAAATAACCTTCTGTAAGGTTGATTTAACAAATGTTTCACCAGATGGGGTTTTGTTAACACACTCTGGAGGAAGGTTAAGCTTGCGAGCATCTTCAGGTGTCACCTTCGTACAGAACAAAAATAAAATATTTCCTAAATATTCTCATAATCAAAGTTTAATTGTATTCAGTTCCATCATGAGATGAAAGTGGTGGCAAAACAATTTAACAAAGGTTAGAAAAATCACCAGAGTACAGTAACATAAATTATATGCCATCATAATAGATGGATACAAAGATGCAAAGTCCAGTGTTGCGATTGGTTTCTCATAAAATCCAGCCCTGGCCTCCAAGACCTGCAAGCAGTTCCATCCAAGATGTCAATATATACCATACTTGAGGCCTTTACTATGTAGAAGTATATTACTCATCCGCTTGTACACATACTGACACACAATAAGAAGAGCAATAGGACATAAATTATACTGATTTTCCTTCGACAGAATAGTTACTGAAGGCAAGAACAATGTTGTCCAGGTGTCCTCTTTCATGTATTTATCTTATTTACATACATTATTCTTTATATTTCTTTTTTTTTTTTTTGAAGGTTATTCTTTATATTTCTAAAAATATATAAGCATCTAACAGCAACAATCATAGAAGTTCCATAATGACCGATCTCATAGAAAACCAACTTGTGAGAAAGTATCAAAATAATTAGAAAATATCTAACAACTCACCCAATCTTCTTTGTATGGAGCTTGACATAACTATCTCTTATTTATAAGAAGTTTTGGTTAGTATTTTCATATTTTGTTTAGGATTAACCCCATGAAGTGTGAAAAATTAGGCTTCATGTATTATCTTTCAGTTTTCTTCGGTTCCCCATGAAGGGAATGTTCAAAAACTAAATGTGGCAATAGTACTAGTGTGAACTGTTTTTCGGAGGTTATGGTTAAAAGATAGTTATGGGTTCTGAAAATACTAAAATGATTATATGTTCATCGATGATGTTACACTAATCTGGAGACCAACATTTCTCAAACTACTTTTATAATTGGCTTATTTGCTAGACTTCCACTTTTCATTATGTGTGGGGTCAAAAAGGTTGATGCTAACATCGGACATGAGAGATTTGACACGAACAAAGCTTCAATTTCCATATAGATAAAAGTCACAAAGTCTTAGAAAAATCCATTCTAGATATAAGTATAAAACACCAGGTATATGTATTTAAAAAGCAAACACGTTGAAATAAATTCAGGTATAGCCCTAACTGATGTCTTATGCATGCACTCACACTCCACATCTAATGACACTAAATGCTTCACGCTAGCAGAACTTACAGTGGCACCTTCATATGTCCCTTGTTCAGATCCAGCCTGTTTGACATTTGGTATAACAAGGTTCCTCTGTTTTGACTTCCTAAGAAGTTGCGAAAGTACCTAGCACAACAGTTTGTGTTCTAAATTTCAGAATGTCCAATCATTCGGCATATTCATGTACTCATCAACTGAAAAGCATTATGTCAACCTTTATACTTTGCCCCCTGGACAGAAGGAAGGAGATGGGAACACCCGTGACTCGAGCCATCTCCACATAATTGTAAATGAACATCAGCTTTTCTAAAAGCCGCTGAGGGAGATAGGCATCCTGCAAAGAGAAAGAGGTTCAGTAACACAACAATTGAAGAGCCACAGGACACTGAACAAAAAGAATAGGCACCTTTAGACAGTATACAGCAAGTCGCCTCCTAGTTTCAGCATTCCCATTCTGAAGATCAGATATTATTGAGTGGTGGACATCCTCTTTCTGCACATCCATATCAATCCGTATCTTACCAATCACAATCTCAAATGAAGAAGAGAAGCAAGATCTGACGTTTCGGATGATAAAGTTTCGCACTCAAAAATAAAGGGAGCGTGGCCAAAAAGTGCACGGGATAATGAAATAAACATGAGCTAAGTAAAGATAAATGAGAATAATCATGGCCTAGAATAATAAACATACCAAAAAAAATAGTACGCATATCATCTAGGAGCACAGTCCTAGATGCTCAAAATATGAAAGTAGTTCACAACAATACGCCATCAACAACTTTACTCAAATGCTTCAAAAATGCCAGGAAAAAAGAAAGGTAAGGGGAATATCAAACTTTACCTGCTCAGAAAGAAAGTGTGCTGAAACAGAATTCAATGAATAAGAACTCAATTTGTAATCCCGTTGCATGACCTGCAACAACAAAAGAGAGAAGAGAAATTGAATAAGTTATTCATCCCTAAATTCATACTGAACATGCATCATACAGCTATTTTAGAGTTACTTAAGCAAATATGGTTTCTGGACAGAACCTGAAGCAAATCAAATTGAACTCGCCCTTCGATGGTTACTTCTTTACTTTCCCTTGTTCCATACTGTCTGTGTAGTCAAACAAATATCCAGAAGTTAAACAAAATAATGATGACGATGAAACAGAATGAAATTACATGAAATAAAATAAAAAGACCAAGAGTGGTATGTGGCTATAAGATTTCTACGTAACAGCACATCAAACTGCAGTATAATCTAGGGCCATAAGTCAAATAGATTACATGAGGGGGAAGTATGGTGAATCAATCATTTTGAAAAGAAAAAAAAAAGAATATCAATACCAACAAATGTTTAGGAATTAGACACATTCCTATTCAAATTTGGCAATCTACCATTGACAATGGAGATACAAATTAGTGGAATGGCAGTTCCATGACTGATAATTGAAATAATGGTATACATTACCTTGAAGAAAATGTTGTATCTTTGACACGAACCCTGCTATTTCGGATGCGACCAAGTATGGGAAACTCTGCTATTCCTAAGGCTTGAGCCCTCTGTCAAATAAAAACTCAGGACACAGTACATAGACCAAAAGGAAATCCAAGCAATGCGCTTATATGAAGAGAGAAATCTTAATAAATGGATAGGGAGTACAAATAATGGAAGACATAGAAAACTTTGACGGTGATAGTGTAGGCAGAACAAAGAAAAGTTGATAAAATTACCTCAATAAGATATGGCAAGTCAAATTTGCAGATGTTATAGCCAATTATAATATCAGGGTCCACTTCACGGATAAAATCCTGTAAGTAAACCAGCTACTAAGACTAGAAACATGTATAATTACATAAATACTTAAAGTACATATGTGATTTATTGCACTTCCAATGCAAAAAATCAAAGGAACAAGACTCTTATGCACCAGTAGTCCCGCCACACAAAAAAATGCAATAAATTAATAACGAAAAATGATTTGTAGCAAGATCTAGTAGTCTATAAATGTACCAATAATGTTTGAATTGGATGTCATGTTTGACAACACACGCTATGAAAATGCATTGGTGCATTGACAAGCTAATTTTTTTATCTTGCTGCAATTAACAAACATGCTAATTTTTGTAGTATACTGCTTATGGTCCTCAAAATTATGAAAATAATTTTTTGTGATGCAAAGAAGAGTATCCAATGAAGAAAAGATGAATACCCTCCAAGCAAGCAATACTTCTCTTTCTGTATCAAAAGACATCACATCAACACCAACTATTGGGGCACATGAATTTAGCGTCATCACATTACGGAGAAATGGTTTATCCTCTCCCTGCAGAGTGAGTAGATTGGCCACCTAGAAAGAAATGTGAAATTCAACTTCAGAAACCGTAGAACATACTGACTGCTACATAGCATAGCACCGAATTTTAAGGAAGTAAAAGAGAACCTGGATAACAGGATCATGCGTAGGCTCAGGAAAATGGCCTTTACGGCCAGCACACTCAATGTCAAAACTCAATATTCGAAATGGAGCCATTTTTGAGAATTCTCCTTCCGGAGCATGGCTGATCAACTCTGAATAGCTAAGAAAATCTTGTCAAGGAACATTTTACCCGCCAAAGAAAGTCCTAACATGAATAAGACATAACTCTTCTTTATGAAACATACAATGCCCTCCCATACATAAAATGAGGATACAGGCAATCAAATTCTAGTTGGCAGTAAGACAAGTTCCTTGCTGCCTTCTTATACTTTCCAGCAGGCACTTCAATCCAGTTGCCACCAACCACATCGCGATCAATCATGAAACGAAGAGCAAAAAGAACATTGCTTTCATATGTCATGAAGCTCTTCATACCAAAACCATCAATTTGTATGCCTCTATCAAGAATACCTGCCAATATCAATAATGTTGGTGTGAAAGCACAAAACTATATATAAACTGCTCCACAAGAAGAATAATCAATGTAATTAGAAACGCGCATGCTTTGAGTATAGGAAGCAATATAGCAATATTAAAGATGATTGGGGAATTTTCAATTTAATTGTATATATTACCATGATGTATATAAACTAAACCAAAAATTGAGGGGGTGGGAATGAAAGGAAATAAATTTTGTATATTAAGTAAATCAGAAGTATACCACGACAACTGGCCACCATTGTTGGCAATGCGACTACAATTTTGAGAAAGGGATGTGAAGCCTGTTGCTGATAATACATGATGCTCCTTTTCTGCACCAGTTCAATACGCCGAACAAACTTGGGTACCTTACTGTTCCTATTCGCCTCCCTCATCCTCCCCTAAACGAATCATCAGACACAAAATGAATGACTGGCTTGATTAAGACAAATTATGCAACGAAAAAATAATCAGCTACTGATTGAGAAGCAAAGTACCTCAAGAATTTGATGAAAACGGGAGATATCATCAGGACCCATTCCAGCAGGGCAACTGATGTAGAAATATGGCTCAAACCCATGAACGTTACAGCAAACACTATGTCCTAATAAATAGCCAATAAAACATTAGAATGAATCCATGTAAGGTGTAGTTCCAAGAGCATCATTATAAAACCGAAAATGTTTTAAACATCTCTAAAATAAAGAAGTCAATTCCACAAGATAATAGTAGTTATCATACCTCCTAGTAATGTCATAAAAGTGTCAGCCTCAACCCTTAAACTTCCTAGATAAATATGAACTTTTTTATATGTCATAACAATGGTAGCACTTAAAATACTTGGGTCTTTTTGTCACAGAGTTGCCCAAATGCCGAAAATTGTGGCTTGTCTACAATGGGACCCAAATTTATTGTCCCCAAAAGATGGGACAATAGAACCTTAATATCATGAAAGCTGTGTAACTTGGATACATTGATTAAAACTTCCACATAACGAAAAAATAAGAAGATGATAAATTTGGTTAAGTAACACGTTATTTTTCTCCAAAATTGGTAAAAAGTTTTAACTGGTTAAAACTAAACATTGCTAAAATAAACTTTTCTAAGAAATAAAAATTGAAAATTTAAAGTTGTAACAAAAAAAACATCACAATATTGATTGATTCCATACAGAATCCCTTCAGGATTAAACTCATTTACTGGTTAAGAACTTCCAAAAAAGCAGAAGATCTTCCAAAGGGAAGCCATTACTATAACAATGAAGGTACATTCTTGATTCTTTTAAGCTTAATGAACTGAACCTAAGAGTTTAGCAACTAGTTAAAACGACAAATTGCAAAATTTAACCTTTCTAAGAAATAAAAATTTCAAATTTGAAGTTGTAAGCTAAAAAAAATCAAAATTTACAGAAAACCCTAACCTTCCTTTGTGACTCCAAATATCCTGATAATAGCGGCAGGTCCAGACCAATCCGGCAACAATTCTCGGTGACTGTCTGCGATTATATAATCAATCTCCAGCTGCTGAAACACTGGGAAAAAAGAAAGAACTCAAAGCTATCAAATTCCACACACACATAAACCCTAATCACCACTTTCACTACCTACAAACAGATCAAGCAATTCTCGAAGACTTACCGACATTTCGCGACTGCGAGAGGTACTCGGCGGAGAGCGGCGGACGGGTCCATTGGGAGAGGCGGGAGGCGAGGCCTTGGCGCTCCTCGATGTCGCGGAGAATGAGGGAGTCGTCGTCGTCTAGGAGGGTTTCGTCTAGGAAGACATCTTCGTCGACGAATTCTTCTTCAAGGCTTGAAATCGCCTGGTGCTTGGGCTGCTGGGCT
>JAYMSZ010001004.1:0-16001 GCA_036897665.1 Pelargonium citronellum | reverse complement strand
CTGGTATGTTCCGGTGACTGCATTCAGGACGGAGCCGATCACGCCTGGACTCTGTTGAGAATTGTCAGTTTCGTTTCTTGTGGTCTCGTGAACATAACCAGATGGCCTCTGTTGCTGCTGCTGCGAATGCTCGGAGCTTTTTTCTCTGTTAACGTCGCTGAGATCGTTGGCTAGGATCCTTGCAGCGACCTCTGCTCTCTTCTCTTTTGCTTTCCTTGACTCCATTGTTGTTTGATATGATCTTGCGAAGCTTCTCTGTTCTTGTTTGTGTATCTGTGTGTTTCTCTGGGTTAGCTTCTCTGTTGACTTTATAGACCGTACGTGAGTTGTTGTGCTGGTTACACGTGGCTTGCTGTACTGTTAAGGAGCTGACGCGTGTTGTTCTGGTCTTGGGAGGTGACACGCGTCTGTTGAAGGCGAAACGGTGCGATTTGATGAGGCAGGCTCGCGGTTTACGAGTTACACGTCGTCGTTTGTCGGTCGAGTATGAGGTTATCTTATGTTTTTTCTCCTAGTTTTGGTTGGAATTATTTCTGTAAGTCTCTAATTTGTACAATTTTTTTTACATATACCGTTACTCTGTTCGATTTCTCCATGTTATAATCTTTCGACATGATAATTGATTTTAGATATTTTCTGTAAATATTTTGATTTTTTACATTTTAGACTTGGTTTTAAAGTTGCGTTTAATAATACCTAATCAATTTTGTTTGTCTCGTTGTGCATAAAAAAGAAAAGAGAAGAAGAAGAAGAATTGAAGATGGTAAGAGGATACTTTAGAGAAATTGATTTTGATTTGTGGAATATTATTTTACAACATTGTTAGTAAAATTATCACGCTGCTATATAAATTTTTAGGTTAATATGTGATGTGAATGTTTATTTTTGTGTTTTGGCTTATCATTAAAGATAGACTTACTCTTAGTCATATGGCTTCATTCAATGGACATGATATACATCTTTTTTATAGAAGTTGTGTGGAATTCAATTATCAATGAGTCGGATAAGATAAAGAGTTGGCCTCTATTGCATAGCTTAATTGATAGAAAGAAAAAAGACATAAACTTACATGATAAGACTGATATAAATATTATTTGAAATTTAAGAAATATAAAGTTGAATTTTATTATCACTTTAGGCCCAAGCTCAAATGTCACAGATGATTACGAATAAACAGTTAAATTGTTTGTTATATCCACCACGAAATAAACCACCCCAAATATTCTCAAACAAATAGTTACCGGATTGATTTAATTTTAAGGTATTCGTTTGAGACGGACGGACGGATTATAAATTTGGGTCAAGAGAAGATAAACCACTTGTGAACAACCTTAATTATCTTCCATGTGTTTCTCCACTTGGCGAGTCCTCTGTCGCTCTATGGTTGTCATCAAGTTGACTTCTTGACTATTGTTGTGACTTGTGAGTTAGTTACATACTTACATGAGTGAGCTATTTAAAACCATCAGGTATTTTACCATACAGATATGTATGTTTCTTTCTCATTGTTTGACTGTAATTAACTAATTAAATAAGAGATTTTCTGAAGGAAAAAGAGAAAGATAGCACGTAATTTTTTTAATTAAATGTTTTTTACGGAGTTCAGTTTTAATTGAGCTATAACAAGTCACAAGGGCACCAAAAAATTTCTAGTATATTGTTATACAGCTTCTTTTTTTTGTCTTACATCTCATCCTTGTTAAACTAAAACAACTTTTTCTTTGCTAGTTGATCTGGTCAATAATGTAATTAAGTGTTACAAATCATGCATTTATTTAACCATATATATATATATTGTAGTTAAATATTCTTTTTAAATTTAATTGAGCTATAAAAATTATCATATATTAGCCACACACGTATACGTACGTAGTGTTGCTTTTTTTAGTTAGGTCGACATAAAAGTAATGGCAAAAGTTTTCTTTCTTTAACGAGGCATGATAGTTTATTAATATATTATATGGACCGAACTAAACCATATTAAAGTAGTAAGATACGTGAAGTAGACGAGTAACTAAAGTCGAATAATATTATGTTATATTTGATTCTAACAAAGAAAATGAAAATAATAAGTGAATTATCTAACTAGATTCCCGAACAAAACTAGTTTGATATTATATTAACTAGCATGATATTATTTTTAAAGTGAGAATTCTGAAAAGATATAATTTGAAATTTGAAAATCCAAATTTTAACGTCTTTACCAAAGAATTTGTAAGATAATCTTACCAAATACATAAAATGGAAGTGAGTTTCGGTTTATAGTCCAGATATGAGCATTAATATTGATATTCTTTGCAAAAGACATAAATTGAAGTGAGTTTTTATCTATTGTTCATGAGATATCTCAAATAAAGAACTCTATTGATCAGTTTCTTCAAAATACAGAGTAAGATCACGAGACCACTTAAAAACTGTAACCAACAACAACATCAACATCCAATTGAAGACCCTTTATTTCTTTGAAAATCAGATGGATATTTAATCACTTACACTTGCTCGAATGAGCAGAAACTGATTAGTTGAACACATACATCAATCAACATTGTCTACACAAACACAAGCAACAGCAACAACAAAAGTACACTTCAATATATATAGTACGCTAATAAACAACCCAACAACATCTCCTCCGCACAGTACTGATCATCACTTCTCCCCAGTTTCGCTCACTTTCTACTCCTGCAACAGCAAACAGATCATTCAACAACATTCCATAATCGATTACTTACAGGTCGACCATAAACTTTAGAATTTAGATTGATCGGTCTATGGTTCTCTCACCTTTGTTGCCTCTTCGGTTTCATTGGTCTTCTGTTTCGCCGAAATGAACTCCACGGCTCGCTTCGCCGCATCCGTAGCCGAGTCCTTCATCTCAGCGAGCTTCACAGCGCTCGCGTCCTTTCCTTCGTTTGCTTTCTGCATGGTCGCGTCCTTTATCTCAAAAGCCCGATCCGTCACCTGAGAAGCCTTCTCTGTGGTGTAGTCCTTGGCCTGCTTCGCCTTCTCCGCCGTGTAGTCTTTGGCCTGCTGGGTCTTCTCGGCTGCGTAGTTGGTGGAGTCTTGGTCCTTCTTCTCCACTGGGACTTCCGGGCTCTTACCGACCACAGCGTCTTTGGCTTGCTGGTATGTTCCGGTGACTGCATTCACGACGGTACCGATCACACCTGGTTTCTGGTGCTCGGAGTTTTCTTTGTTGACGTTGCTCAGATCGTTCGTTGACGCCATTGTTGTGCTGTTCTTTTTGTTTTTCCTTTCTCTGTTCTGGTTTCTGTGTCAAGTGTGTATTTGTTGCTTTTGGTTCTACAAGACTATTATATAGGCCATGCATGGCTGTTGTAAAGCGAACACGTGTCGCTTTTATCTTGGAGGTCACGCGCGCCTGCGGAGAGCATAGCGGTGGGGACCATGAGGCATTTACGAGTTACGCGCCATCGCATGTCGGTAGATTTTACTGTGGCTGTATATTTTACACGTGTCACTCTACGTGGCATGTTGTGGGTCGGTTTACCTTTGTCATGTCGACAGTTAGTGTGGGCCAGGGAGCTATGCTAGTGCCTACAGGTAATTAATTTTTAAAAAATGTTATTTATCTCAAATTTGATACAAAATTTACTTTGAATGCATTTATTTTATATTTTTGTGATTTAAAAATAAGTTTAAATAATAAAAATTTGACATATATGATATCACCATTTTTTTATGAATATAAGACGTGATGTACATGTAGCGTGTCAACTCATCAATGAATTAAATGATGTATACATGTCTCATTATTTGACACATACAAAATTTGAGATATATAACATTACTCTTAATTTTATTGGACGGAGAAAACAAAATTATAATTGAACCTACGTACCTTTAACGATTTTTTTAAAACAATATGAAGACCTAAGGAAAGTTGATCCAAACAGTTTAAACGCTTAAAATTGTCATTGAGGTTTCGAGATCGAGTTTGCTGATGGTATGTGATGGGTATGAGGTTTCGAATTCGAACCTTCTTACTAACAGTATGAGATGGGTTTAATTTAATTTAGAAGAGAAGAGTTACTTCCGTTGTGTGTATCAATCAATAAAAAAACAATTTGTAGAAAAATAAACACTAGTTATAAAACAAGTTTATTTATCACTGTTACGAATTATGAATAAAAAAGAATTGAAGTAATGACTAAAGAAATATTCTCGGTGGTTAAAAAAAGTGAAGAAAGATTAGAAGAAAAAACAGAGAAACAAATAACATTTCCATTTTTTTTTTTTTGGTTTGAGAGCACTCATAATAAATTACTTTCTCACTAGTTCGAGTCAAATTTTATATTTAAATAAGAGATCTTTTGAGTTGTAGGACAACTTCATTCTACGTGTTTGAAACCAAAATCTCACATTAATTTAATGTAAGATGCATTGCATCTGAAATCGCAAAAGAAGTTATAACAACTATTTTTCAATTGCATGACTCACGAATTTGATGACTGAAACAGAGAGGAAATTTTTTCAAACCTACACTATTTTGTCTTGTGCTAGTCCTAACCAACAATAATATGACATATAATTAAATATGTAATGTTGTATGTAATAAATATTGTATAAAAATACTAATAAAAATTAATGACATGTCAATTAATGAAATATAACAAGTTAATTATTTTATTTTAATCACAGTATATTATGTGTACAGTATATTATGTGTACAATATGTTCTGATGAGTCATGTCATGCCAAATGTTTTAAATAATTTTGTGTCAATAAGGCCAACTTCGTAAAACAAAACGTGTCATGTGCTTATCAAACTGTTAATTCATTGTTACTAAATATGTCGAAACTGCAACACACAACTTGCCAAGTACTCTACCAACAACCATTCCTGGAAATAAAATAACCTTTAGTTCTGTGAAAATCAGATGGATAAATTTACAGCTTACACACTTACAATTGTTCAAAACAGAAGAAACTGCCTAATCTAACACATACATCAATCAACAGTTCAAAACTAGGAACAAAAAAATGAGTAACAACTTGTCTCAGCTTATTGATAATTATTATGAACCCTAACATTCAATCTTCTAAGCCACACAGAATGAAGAATCATGTGATAAACATCAAACCTCTTGGGAGGAGAATTCACCTCAAAATGCCTCCTTATTTGTGTCACTCTCCTCTGCATCCTTATATGTTGCCTCGACGATATGCTCATTAGAATCTTCTTTAAGTTCGGGATATTCTTAACCGAAACCTCAACCGAAAACGACTTCCAATTCAAGACATCACCAAATGGCGGCACATAATGGTCCGAAACCAGCACCGGAACACACCCTGCGTAGATTGCTTCGACTATGCGTGGACTCGCGACTTCATAACCACTAGGGCAAATGCAATACTTGCTTTTTCTCATCATGTCATAGTATGATACTCCTTTTGGAAGGTACCGGTGCACGCTTATGTTTTCGTCTTTGTTTTCCCAATGATCAAGAAGGATAGGCCTAATGGGGCCGTGAAGTCCACCGGCAAAGAAGGCTAGGATTGGACGGTGTGAAGGGGACGGTCCACCTAGGAAGCCTTTCGTGGTGCCGGTGAGGAGATTGATTTCGGGGAACGATACGTCTTTTGCAGGGTTGAATCCCTCGGAGGTGTTGGCATTGCAAAGAACTCTTATGGAGTTTTTATAAAGATTTGGAATAGAAAAAGATGTTATGGGACCCTGTAATGTGCACAAAATTAGAACAATTTGTTACTAAATTTCTATGCAATAGAAATTTGTATACATAATAGAATGAGTTATTAGGTTTTTACCCAATCGTGGCAAGCAACCATGAAATGATCAGCTCCGAGGCTTCGGTTCCAATAGGGATATCTTCCACCAATGACATCAACATAATCTACAACAATGTGCCTTACTGGACTGAAATCACGTGTGTCACGGGGATACACAAATTGTACAAGCATTGCTACACTGAAGGGAAGGAAATAGACGTGTGCTTTCTCGGGATCTCTGGTTCGGAATTGGGTATCCATCTCAATCAAGTTTATGAAATTTCCCTCCATGGAGTATATGCTCTTGCATGGACCATTGTGGAACAATGGCGGTTCTCCTTCCTCGTAAACATAAACCTTAAACTGTTTTTCCATTTCCAAGTAGCTCCTACAACAGCAAACAAACAAGTCATGCATGTCTAGAATTAACTAACTTTAGAGCTAAACTTGCAAGTTTGTGACTTCTCCAAAGTGCATTGGTTGTCACAAACATTTCTTGTAACATAGAAACTAAATGTTCACATAATTTAGGCAAAAGAAAAACAATATGCATTCCTAGCAAATTCCTAGGTGAATAACATCAACACAAGAACCATATTAATTTCAATAATCCGATTGTTGTCTAGAGATATCATGGATAAAGTCAAAATTACCTATGGAACGCATTGGCATTGCGATACATTGGACCTAGTGGGACATATTCGGGGTCCGGTATTTGATCTCCAAAACTAGCTTCTCTTATCGCTGCACGAGCTTTGCCCAAACCAGTTTCAAGCCTCTCTAAATTGGTCATCTCTTCTTGGCTAGCTTCCGGAGTTTGAGTTGGAGTTGGAGCCGGAGCATATGATTCATACATGGGACTAATGGGAGGAACAATTTGTGGTCCTTCCATGGATATGTTTAAGCTCCCATGATCTTCTTCAGTCCAATTCTGGTTAAATAGCTAATTCAGTAACTGTTCATTAAATTCAGAGGAAAAAAAGACATAAATCACTCACACACACACAAAATGCAAGTGGCACACAATTTTCTCAGCTCCATAAGTGGAAAAGTGGAATTTATTTGGCTATTATTAAAGAGGTACTATTGCTCAAGAAACAGAGTTTCATGAATGCTCCAGCTTAAATATATTTTTTAAGAATTTTGTTTCAAAAAGGCATTTGTAAAGTTAATTTACTTAAGTCCTAATTTGATTGCTCCTATATAGATTGTACCAATTTGAAACAAAAAAATATAGTTGGGATCAAATTGAAACAATATAAAAAGTTTGGGTACCAAAATAACAACCAACTTAGAAAAAAATGAATATTTGGAGAGCCAAAATGAAATATTTTCCAAAATTAAAACAAATAACTCGGATTAATTATTAAATCTTGAACATGGGTTTTAAGGACTGATGTTTTCAAGGCAAGAAACATTGAGACACAGTGACACACATTTTATTGGACAACATTAATTGCTAATTTTGAAAACGTAAGAATAAATCAACCACAAAGAATCCCAACAGTTGAGAAACTGTGATTCCATTTTTTACAGAAAAAAATACAAAAATAAAAAGTACAAAAACAAGTAAAGAAAAGAATCTATAAAAGAAACAAAAAAAAAGAAAGTAAATCCTTACAGCAGAATCTTGAAGTTCTTGAGAATCATCAATGGAAAACATTGGAGGTGAAGCTGAGAGTTTGAGCTCAGAAGCTGTCTCTGAGAGCATCACCTCCTCCATGTGGTCCACACCCAAAACCACCCTCGAAGAGCTCAAATCCATGGCGGTCTCTGGAGACACAGCAACTGTTAATGGTAATGGTGGAGAAGAAGAAGAAGAAGAAGAAGAAGATTTATATGAGGTCCATTGCCATGGATAGATTGTAATGAAGTCCCAGTTAAAGGACTTGGAGCCCATGACAGAGACAAACCCAGAAACCAGAATCAGAGGAACCATGAAGAGCAACAGAGCCATGGATGGTGACAAACACCAACATGCATGCTGTTTTTTCTGAGGATCTGCCATGAACATGAACAATCTAGCTAGCTTGAGGTTGTTTTGTGAGTACTAGGTAGCTGAGAGCACTTGTTTATTAAGGGTGTGTTTGGTGTGGTGGAGAGTGAAGGTATGGTCTGAGGTTTTACCAAAGATGGGAATTTAGTGTGGAGAGAAGCAATTACATGTGGTGTTGTGTGGTTGCACCATCACGCCAAGCGTCCTCTACGCTTGTGCTTCTCTGCTCTCATCGATCCACTCTCTAGGCTTTCCAGTTCTTTTACATGCAACATTTTTACCTTTCCCGTTTTACCCTTTTCGTTTTGTCCAATAACACACAATTTGATCTTCTAAACACGTGGGTATATTGTCAGTTCCTTGCAAGAAATTAATTTGTACATGAACATGTGATCATCTAAGAATTAATTTGAAATGAAAATTGATTATTCAATTTTTGAAAATCTAGTTGTTACTCAAGTTCAGATTGGTAACATATGATTCTAATCAAACTGTCGAATGTCAATCTGTTCGGATTTTGGACTGGTTTTCAATTGTAGGCATAGAATTTGCTAAATTATAAATGAGAGTTGAGGACAACTATCACCGCTCAAAAGTGTACAGGCACCTTGGCCTACCTCACACTTTTTAAGTCTCATTAAATATATATTATTAATTTAACCATTGTTCATGTTTGATTATTTGCTTTTTTAGGTATTACTTTTATAAATTTTATTATGCATGCCATGTAAAACATATTAATTGTGGAGATGCTTACAATAATAAATGTAAGTCATTAATGGACTGTCATAGAGTATGGTATATATGAAATATGTACGAAATAAGGAGGGTATTTTGGTGATTGGGAGCTTTGTCTTAGCTGTCAAATTCTCGTGGATGATTTAAGTGCCGCAGTGGGCGGCGATGCTGAGCTCAGGAAGCGAAAATGACCAGTTTGCCCCTCTCATAAAGCACAAACCACCGGAACTCGTAGACTCGATCGGTTCCTTGCCACCGCTAATGTGATGGAAGCCTCTTAAATGGAAGGCCAAAAACGTGTAGAATTGTGTGGGTTCGTCCCAACCAATTTTATCGATGTTTGTACGTATATTTGAGTTCAAATGGTAACTCTCTAAGTTGTACAATGATATTAATGAGGTGTGTCACGTCATGGTCTCACGTATGAGTTGATATCTGGTATGGTACCACAAAAAAGATGATGCTCTGTGCTCGCAACAGTCACTACTCACTTGAACTTTAATATTCTTAAACCTCCTTTAATTGGAGTTTTGAGGAGATGGATCTGATTGTAATAAATGTGCCAAACCATAACTGACACATATGCATGTGATTTTGGGACTGGAACTTATGTTGCGTTGTGCTCATAATCAACTCCTTAACGCACCGCCACCGGAGGAGAAGACTTTGTGTCACCGTTGCTTCTCTTGCCATTCCCAATTTGCTAAATTTTAAACCTTATTTGTCCCTCCAGTTAGATTTTACTGTATACCCATAATGCCCTTGTTAATAAGGATTAATTAATTTGACATGAACCAACCAAGTGGTTGGAAAGACAATTATGGGTCTGATACAGAAAACAGCACCCAGACCCGACTGTTGAGCCAAATGTTGAGGGTCGTGCGGCATTGGAAAACAGAATGTATTGCATTTTGCATGCCCGCCTTTCGTAGCGTAGACGCTAACGGTTGATTTTAGAGGGGCTTAATAGTCATTTTGGTTTTATTTTTCAAATATTTTACTTGCATCACATTTTTTCCATTTTCGTGTCCTCAACCTCAACCATTTAATTTGGGTTAGAACCCCAATTTAATACAACTTTTTTTACATTCACAATAATCTTTTAAAGTTTTTCACTATTTGCATGGATATGTATCTACCTTTCTTAATTCCTCATTTGATTAAAATTGAATGATAGTCTATGCATTTAGAAATGAAATCAATGTTGTCAAAGATGGATAACTCACTTAATTAGTCATCTTTTGTCAAATTCAACGTTGAGCGTACAAAATGTGTAGGATAGTGTAGTGACACATTTAACGCTCAATCATATTCATGTGTCAATCGTAGTGTGCAGTGTCTTGACAATATGACTTAATTAATTACTGTAACGTTTTTTTATTTTGTGTTATAAACATGTTGTGTTCGTGTTCAAACATTCAACACAATTTCTTACTCTACTAACATTCATCACAACACGAACACGGCACATACACAAACTCTAACCAAAAGCGAGTGGTTTTGACTTTTATTTAATTGCCTATGAATTTACCCACTGGTAGTGAACTTTTTTAGTAAATTAATTTAATAGGTACTAGGTTAATTAAGGTTGGAGGCTCACAAGCTCTATAATTAGCAAATATTAATAAATATCCAACAATATTAATGTTAGTATTTTGGAGGGATATTTGAGACATGTTAAGTGATAATGTTATAAGCATCTATAAATGGATCATAAACTATTATCAGAAAAAATATGTATATTCTATGTTTAAGATGTGTCCCATAAATGGATTAAGGTTGGTTCAATGTATTTACAAAGCAAAAAATGACTGTAAAACCTTGAGAAGTACTCTAAACTATTTCAAACTACATAAATCATTTCTATATATTATAAATAGTGAAGAAATGACAATTTCAGTTGCATAATTAATGGCTTCTTGTACCAATATGTTTCTTGTGTACACTTTAATATTTTCATTTCTTTGCTTAATTGTTTCATGCTTGCAATGAGAATAATGTTTCTTATGATGGAAGAGCAATAACACTTGATGGAGATAGAAAAATTATAATTTCTGGTTCTATTCACTATCCTCGTAGTACTCCTGAGGCAAGTCATTCAAATTTTGTTTTATTGAGATATAATTATATTTTATGTTATGTGACAATTAATTTGTAGAGTTACTTATTATAGATGTGGCAACCTCTAATTGAAAAATCAAAAGAAGGTGGACTCAATGCAATTGACACGTAAATGTTTTGGAATGCTCATGAACCTCAACGTCATCAGGTAGACATATATTTTTCTTTGTTCTTCGCTTCTTTTCGACGGACTTTGTTGCATGCTAAATTTAAATTCTTTTGTTTCTTAGTATGATTTTTCAGGAAACCTTGACCTTGTTAGATTTATCAAAACCATTCACGAGGATGGACTCTATGCAATTCTTCGGATTGGACCCTATGTTCGTGGAGATTGGAATTATGGGTAATTATTTTTTCAGGAAACCTTGACCTTGTCAGGCATTAAGTTTAGAACTTGAAATGATGTTTTCATGGTAAGTTTTTTACTCCACGTATTTTATTTGGCAAACTTTTGATCATCATCACTTGTTTATATTGCATTACTAATATGTATCTTTTTACTCTTGCAAATTAGAATGAAATGAAAATTTTCACAACCTTGATTGTGAACATGATGAGAAAAGAGACTCTTTGCCTCTCAAGGAGGGCCAATAGTTCTTGCTCAGGTTAGCACAAAATTTTTCTCTGATATGTTTTTGTTAGTGTTGCATTATCAGTTACAAAACTTGAACTGAAAGTTTCTTCCTATTTTCGATTTCAAGATTGATAACGAATACGGAAATGTCATGAAATCATATGGAGAAGATGGGAAGTATTATTTGAATTGGTGTGCAAAAATGGCTCAAGACTTCAAGCTTGACAATCCTTGGATCATGTCTCAACAAGATGATGCGCCGGACCCAATAGTACACTTTCATTATTTTGCTGATATATCGATTCTTTGCACTATTTTTGTTAATAGTAACTGATACATTAAGTTTTTGTATTGCATTCTATTCAGATTAACACATGTAATGGCCATTATTGTGATCAATTATATCCCAACAATGCTTAAAGTCCTAAGATATGGACTGGCCGGTAAGTTTTTTTCATTTTTTATGGTAATCTCATTGATTTCACTTCTTGAATTCAACTTTGCGCCATGTTTTGAAAATTTACTTAGGTATATGCAAGATCCTCACAGAACAGCAGAGGATTTAGCGTATGCTGTTGCGCGTTTCTTTCAGTTTTTGTTACTCATATTGATGCGTTTTTCTATGTATTTTTTTTTCTATATGATTGTCATTGTAGAATCATGGTGGCACGAATTTTGGTCGAGCTTCTGGTAGCCCGTATGTTACAACATCATATGATTATGACGCGCCAGTACTTGATGAATATGGTAAGCATAAGAAGAATCTAACAAAGCAAAACCTCTCATTTTGAAAATTTAGTTGTTATGCATCTTTTAATATCTTTGTAGGTAAAATAAATCAACCCAAGTGGGGACATTTGAGGCAGCTTCATCTTCTCATTAGTTCAGCGGAGAGGACTCTGACCTATGGTTCTGTGAGGAATGTTGATTATGGGAATGATGTGTTGGTGAGTTTCTCGTAAGCTTTGATAATCTGATAGACCTATGGCCCGAACTTTGATACAATACCAGTTGGAGTTCTTGGTCCAGTGGAATTGGTTGGAATCGAAGAGCACGATTCAACAGCAACCAAAGACTTATCTTCAAGCAATTGGGTGTATAAGGTCGGGTTACATGGCGAAGAGAATGGCATTTACGAAGAAAATGCTGATACGAGGAAGTGGCATGCAAATAATCTTCCAGCAAACAAGATGTTAACTTGGTAGAAAGTAATTTGCCTTATTTTCCTTATGACCTTACCTTTGCAAAATCGGGGAGAGCCTTGTGCACTTCCCGCCCTTTTAACTTTTCTTGGGGCTAAACATAAATCATTTTTCGTATCAGACAACATTCCCAACTCCTTTGGGGACAGATCCAGTTGTGGTGGATTTGCTGGGTATGGGGAAAGGAACTGCTTGGGTCAATGGCTTTAACATTGGCAGATACTGGCCAGCCTATCTAGCAAACGAGAATGGATGTAGCGTTAAATGTGATTATCGCGGAGCATATGCTTCTGATAAGTGCTTGACTAATTGTGGCAAATCTAGCCAAAGATGGTATACATAGGTTTTTACTGATGATTGTTTCTGTTTCTTTAAGAAACTTGTTTGCTGATATTTCTTGGAAACAGAAACAACGAAAACACAGTAAATCACGTGACATTCTGCGCGAAAACAACGAAAACACATTGGTATTATTTGAAGATCTAGGAGGCAATGAAGCAAGAGGAGCCAATAGTGAAGAAGAAACAAGAGCCAATAATGAGGAAGAAACAAGTGGAAAAGCAAGACTAATTAGGCCAAATACGTTAAATAGATGTTTATTCAGTACGTAATAATATAAGCAAAAAAAGAATTGAATCACTGCCAGTCGAAGAAGAAGATCGATAGTAGTTCAAAAGAGAAACTTTAACAAAGTAGGAAGAAGAGAGTAAGCAGTCAGGTTTTCCAGTTTCTTATTATAAAATATTACAGCTATATTCTTGAGTTATAAGTAACAATAAAACTTGAAAACAGCAATGACTTGCACTTGACAGAAGTTTTTCTCCCTCTAAATGCTGTCAATATATTCCTTGCTAAAAATTACAGCCTACATGTATGTCTAAATACACTGTTTACAATGGCTAAAACTCCTCAAAAAAACCAAAATTTTGTTTGGATTGGAGCTTCCAAGACATTTACCAGTGATCTCTGCAAGAGCATTTACCATTTGAAAAACAATGAAACCCAGAAGCATCCCTCAACACTATCTCTCTCTTGGTGACAACTGAAACATGTTTAAAAAAACTATGGCAATCTCCACATAGTTGTATGTTCTTCATAATACGAACTGGTTTTCCGGGTTCGGTCGTCAAAAGCCCATAGGACACAGCTAGTTTCGCACTATGATGGAACAAAAATTCCTCCTTATTACGTTCCTCCAGATCATGAAGAACGAAACTTGTGTCCGGCACATACCCAGCTTTTAGACATTCCGGAATGAGTCTCTCTAACTCACCATAAATGTCTTCTGTTCGGGAATGTGATTTGTCTCTTGAGTAGAAAGATTGGACGGTGTTTTGAAGAATGATCCAACTTCGAGCTGGATATTTCCGAATGCCTTTTCCTCTCATCTCCTCCCTAACCATTTCAGAGGAAAGCCATCTCCCAGATGCTGAATAAACATTTGCCGCAAGTATGTATGTTGATGGATCTTGACGTTCCATTGCAATTATATGCTTCGCGACCCGTTGTCCAATGGTTATGTTCAGATGGATCCTACAACTATCAAGCAAAGCACGCCAGACAGAAGGTGTTGGCTGAAATGGCATCTTAGCAATCATTTCCTCAGCTTCCTCAAGAAGACCCCAGAATCCCAAAACACCAATCAAGGAGGCGTAATGATCTGAAGTGGGTTCAATGCCATAAACGGTTTTCATTGAGAGAAACAATTTTCGACAGTCATCAACTAAATTTGAGCTTGTGTGTCTGTAAGCTAAAATAACCAAAATTAAAGTGATTGCATCTGGTTCTAAGCTTCCTTTTTCTATCTTTGACCAGACAGCCAAGGCCTCATCGCCCTTCCTGTGAAGGATATAGCCAGCTAACAAACTATTCCATGAAACTACATTGTGCACGGGCATAACATCGAATACCTTAATTGCATCATCCATGTTCCAGCACTTAGAATACATACTAATCATGGCATTTCCAACCATTATATCAGCAAAAAACCCAGATTTTAGAGCGTGGCAGTGAATTTGCTTCCCCATCTCATGGAACCCTAAACTTCCACACACACTAAGTACTGAGTTTGATGCAACATCATCCAAAACCACTGTTCCGTCTGAAAGATACCGGTGGAAAAGATCAAGCGCTTTCTCCAGTTGTCCATTTCGTGCATATCCACCTATCATTGATGTCCAATTTATAGCCCTTTCCTGGTCAAACGGGGACCGATGGAACATCTTCTCAGCATCAGCCATCCTTCCACACCTTGTGCACATATCAAGCAATGCTGATTCAATACAACAATTTGACCCAAAACCAAACTTCAAAACAAACGCATGAATCTGATCGCCAATTTTACCGTTCATGAGCAACCCACAAGCGCCAATAGCGCTAGTCAGAGTTAATTCTGATAACTCTATACCATCCTCCATCATCCTGATGAACAAAGTCAAAGCCCTCCAGCCTTCGCCATTACGACAATAACCAGCCAACAAGGCATTATAGCAAATACCATTCCTCTCAGGCATGCTATTAAATATTTCCACCGCCAAATCCACCAACCCAAACTCCATATAGGCTCTGACCATTTCAGTTGAAGTAATGATATCCTGAGAGGGCATCCTCTTATACAGAGCCTCCACGTCTTCTAAAGTTCCACACTTGATGTAAAACCCGAGAAGGGCATTGTTCACACTCAAATTCCCCCCCAAACCATTCTTGGTTGCAAAAGCATGAAGCTCTCGGCCTTCTATAGCAGCAACACTGCCAGTACAAGCAGTCAACATCGTCGAAAGCGTAATATGGTCTACTCTAAACCCGTCCATCCGTTGCATATAACAAAAGAATTCAAATGCTTTCTCATACTTCAATTCCTTCACCAAACTAGACAACACAGTATTCCAAGAAGCAACATCTCTCTCACGCATTTCAACAAACACCTTAAGCGCATAATCCGAACACCCACATTTGGTATACAAACCCATAAGCGCATTCGAAACGAAAACAGAACCCACACGACCCATTTTAACAACCAATCCATGAACTTGCAATCCCAACCCCAACCGCACAATTCGATTACAAGCAGTCAACATGGCAACAAAACTGTACTCGTTAGGCTCAATACCTGACCTCCTCATCTTCAAGAACAGCTCCACCGCTTCGAGCTCTCGTCGCGACTTGGCAAATCCAGAAATGAGCGCACTGTAGGACGCGACATTGGGGCTTGAGAGGCTCGAAAACACACTAGAAGCG
Source organism: Pelargonium citronellum (assembly GCA_036897665.1). Taxonomy (NCBI): domain Eukaryota; kingdom Viridiplantae; phylum Streptophyta; class Magnoliopsida; order Geraniales; family Geraniaceae; genus Pelargonium; species Pelargonium citronellum. The sequence continues at coordinate 382 of JAYMSZ010001004.1, read as the reverse complement.
TCGCGCAAAAGACCCAGCTTGAGATAAGCCGTGATGAGAGCGTGACCCAGACATGAGTTCTCGTCGAGCTTGGCGAAGAAAGCGTGCACCGCCCTGGCGAGCTCGGCGTCGCCGTATTGAACGGAGAGCTGGAGCAATTTCGCATAGTAGGCGATGCCGTCTCGTGAAGAATCGAGATTGAGAGGCTTTGAGCGAGAAAGGGGTTTTGCGGATTTGGGTCCGGCGAGAGATAAGTAGGTCGGTTGAGGAGTCGGAGAGAAGCGGATATGGCGGCGGCGGAGGCGGAGGCGGTGGTGGTGGTGGTGAGGATTGGGGTTGGGGAGGAGGGTTTTGGAGGAAGAGAGGGGTAGGGTTTGGGAGGGGAGCGAGAAGGGGAGGGGGG
>JAYMSZ010001003.1:0-16004 GCA_036897665.1 Pelargonium citronellum | reverse complement strand
TTTTGGTCTGAAACTGCACGTTTGATAAGTCAGTGACTAAAACGGCACGAATTGGATAAGACAGTGACTAAATTGGACCTTTTTCCTTTAAAAATTTAACGTGACATTGTCGCGATGATTACATCAACATGCCATGCCTAGTTGGAGTGGAGTAACATATGTCAATTTTATGCAACATTTGTTAGTACCCATCCTCATTAGTATGTCCTAAAATATACAACTCCATGAGATTGAGAATCACGTATTGTGGTTCATATTTTTCCTACGTTAATATCTGGTGATTGCTCAAAACGTGAATATTATTTTAGTATGTCCTAAAATATACAACTCCATGAGATTGAGAATCAACGTATTGTGGTTCATATACCTATGTTAATATCTGGTGACTGCTCAAAACGTGAATATTATTGCTTTGCGATGGAAAGAACAATATATGATGCTATAAATACATTAGTTTGGTCCTTAAATCATTATAGTGAGATTGAGAACGATTTAAAAGAACCATGTCTAGTCAAGTATATTGGGCCAAGTGGTTAAATCACTTTAGATTATCTCTGAAATCTCAAGTTCGAGCCTCTTTGTTGACGGTATGAGGTGAGATTTGTGGGGTAGGGTTTAGGGTGACGCTCTTTTTAGATAGTGGAAACATTGTTGTTTCGAGTACGATGTTCCGTTGCTGATAAAAAAATTATAATTAGATTGATAAATCATACTCTTAACGTCACAAATTTGCGGGTAGATTACTAATTTAATATGCAAACCATCTTATTATATAAAAAATGCAAATAGAAAGCTTATTTTAGAACACATTAATGTTTGTTTTTTCTTGTTGAGTTCGTTAGTTTTATGAGCATTTTGTCATTTTTGTCGACATGTATGTTGTCATTTATGATAAAAGGTTAATTTGAATGTGTGCCGGCAAGCGCACAATTGAGGTAAAAGTAAACTTGTAAATAGTAACATTGAAAGTGTGGAGTGATGTGGCCATTACATGTTTTATATTGGGAAGATCTTCACTTTTGCCAACTCCTCAATGCAATATATACTATGAGTATGAGTATACCATGTTGAGATGTTCTTGCCTTTTCATTTTCAAATATTTTAGGAATTAATTAGATATATATTATTGGTAATTAGGAATAAAAATGATGGCTTAAATAACTTATGGCCTAAATTTTGAGATTGAACTCAGTCCATTGTGCATGATTTAGTCAATTTGTGAAAGTATTCCGATTTAATTATTATAAAATAACAAATTAATTAAGTTCTCTCAGAAGATGAAAGTGAAAATAATTGATTAAGCTGTTTTCGTCGGTGGAGCAAGTTGTTGTTTTCAATATCTTGGTAAGCAGGAAGACTGACATGATGTTTGGTCGTGGCCGATGGATAGAAAAAGATTGATTTCCGATCAGAGTGGCTACCTAGCTAGCTCTTGATTCACTTGAAGACGAGAGAGAGGAGGCATAGGTGTGAAAAGTTACTGAAGGACATGGTTCAACCGAAAGTGAAGCACTTCATTTGAAAAGCTATTGTGGGGTGTCTTCTAATCACGACCAATATATCTACTATGAAGAAATATAGAAATGGATGTCGATAATCCATGTGGTTTGGTGTCTCACGTATTGTTCGAACGTCCTACTGCGCGAGAATGTTGACTGAGTCTTGAAGTCCTTGACAAACGTCGTGAACTGGTGTAGTCGATGCTAGGTTGGTGAAGGCGATCGATATCAATACATGGAGCTCTTAGATGGGTCGCCAAGCGAGGTTTTGTAGGCAAATCATACGTAGACAACACAGAGATTAATATGTGTGCAAGTAAATAGTAGTATGTTGACACCAAGAATAGAGAGAATGGGACATTAATAGTGGTGAAATGGTGAATCGTCCCATCTAGTATTAGAGGATATGCAAGCGCACATGCTCCATCCCAATCACCCACGGAACTATCAGAAGATGCTCAAATTGGAGGTCCAACCAACTTGGCCTTTACGATTTTAAGGCATAAAGTTGGACTTAGAGGACACCCCAATATATATATATTCCCTATAAATATTTGAACCTGACCTGTCCTGACCAGACCCCATCATTCTTGGTGCACTCCAACTTTCAAGGCTCATTGCCCAAATCCTAACTATAAATAGCTAAGGTTGAGTTTCATAAACAATGAGATTAAATATTAGATCAAATCATAGTGCTAGTATTGCTAAATTAGATTGAACAACCATATAATTTGACATGTCTAAAACATATTTTCATTTAATTATTGCTGAAAATTTTCAAATATGCTGAGTAATATAACTTGATTAATGACTTGATACAATTAAGAAAATCTATCTGATAAGATTTTTTCTCTAATTTTTCATCAAAGTTTTTTTGTGTCGCCGTTAATTTTTTATCGACAGTGATTTAATATGTTTTTTTACAATACTTTATATTAAATAAACATAAGTTTAGCAAATTCAACTTAATTAGTCTTGATCTTCCGTTGATTTGATTATTATTGTTGGCTCTTGTTCATCTACTTGCAAACACCTCATTATCATCGTCATCATTACTATATGCTAGTTTGTAAAAGTATAATTACTATGAATAAATTGTTTCTTTTCATGCTATATATATAGCATTCGTTCTAGTTTTATAGTTTTTTTTTATACTCCCTTGGTGATGTTGCAGACTTGCAGTGAGTTTTTCATTGTTGGGACTTTTTTTCTTACGATGAATTTTGCTTTGGATTGTTGGTTATATGTTAGATCAATTTCTAACGCCAACGGTAATTCAACATTAATTTTTTTTTATTATAATTCACCGTTAATCTTAATAAAATTAATTTTTCCTTAAAAATTAATAAGTGATTTTGAAAGAAAAAAAAATTAATAAGTGTTTTTTTTAAGAGAATAAGTGTTTATTTGAATGCTTAAATTTTAGAGGCCATTAATTTGTTTCTAGAAATTGAAGTTAGGTATTGGTGAATAATGAAAAATATGTCATTAAAATGAGTTAGTTACATAAATCAATGAACATATACTTGTGAGAATATAATATTAATTAACTTATGTTTAAATTCAATTTTTTTAAAAAATTAATATATTAAATATTCAACGCGTTGAAACGAATGTATTAGACAATAAGTTATTATTATTGCACTCAATTATATCAATCACATCAATCAAGTTATCATATTCTTCAATATATATGTAAATGAATAAAACTTGTAAGCAAAGTATTCCAAGAATTTTGATGATCCACCTATATTCTATTTGAAAAACTCTGTTAGGCACCATGCTTGTATATGCTTTTGATGCAATATGCTCCATTTTAAATTATAGTGTATTGAAATATGATGATCATCACCATATATATATGATATATATGGTGGAGAAATGAAAGAAGAAATGGGTGGATGGGAATGAGAATAAAATTGAGTGATCACACATCATTTATAGCTGTTGTGTTCAATATGTAGGTAAGTGGTGTCAAAATTCTCCCACCTTAACTTGAGGAGGAGGAAGAGAGTCCCCAATGTGCAAGATATTCCATCTCTTGCTACAATCCATCCACTACCAACTCTTTCATATCCCATTTGCCTAAAATCCATGTATTATACCAACATGGTCCTAGCATGAGGAAGATGTGCAAGTGCAGATAATCTTTAACTGGTCCTTATATTTTAACTGATGTATTTACTGAGAAAAATTAAGGAAGCAAAATTGGAATCTCTTTTTTTTTTTTAACGGAAAGATATTTCACTATATTAATCGATAACGTACTCCGAAATCAATAAATTATGAGAAGCACCGATAAGAGGTTGCAAATCCAACCAACCTATTGTGTCTGACACAGAAACAAACGACCTAGCTAAAGCGTAGGCCACCCGGTCTGCAAATAAAACCAACAAAAAATAGACAAAATGTCTCTAACTATCAGACCCAAAACACTAAAATTACCCTCCCATCTGATCTGTAAAACACCCACTACCTCTTCAGCATCCGACTCAATGATCAGCGAACCCCAACCCCAACATGCGTTTTTTTCCTGCCTATTGATCAATTCGATCTCCAAAAAGGAGAAAAAAGTATTAGATCGTGACTTTTGAGAATCACATCTGAGAGGCGGAAAACAAAGACCAAAAGTATAACTATCCCCGTATATTCGAGTCATCTATTCCGTGAATTATTATGAGTGATAGGTTGCCCAACACCTATGTCCTCCCCGGGATGGTGTATATTACATTTTCAAGTCGTAACCATGTTAGTATGTTATTGTGGCTTTCGAGGTCACATGGTTAGAGGCGAAAAAACATAGACCAGAAGTATAACTGTCCACATATATTTGAGTTGCTAGTTCCATCAATTATTAGTAGTGATAGGTTGTCTAACACCTATATGTTGTCCTCCCGGGAATAGGATGGTGTATGTGACCTTCCATGTCGAAGCCATGTTATGTACTTCACTTTGTAACCTCATACTATGCTTTTAGTTTTATGTTGGTCCCAAAATGCATGTTCTTATATTTTCATCACTTTTCACTTTTCTTTTTCCTTTGCCACTTGTTGATCTTGCAACCTCCTTGCTCGTATTCCTAGGATATTTTACGGCGAAGAAAGTGGAACTTGGGCTTGCTAGATCCATAATTTTGTTACTCTTCCAAAATAAATGTTCGAACTATATTTAAACTTGAGATAATTATCATTTTGGTTCTTTGAGAAAGTTGTTTGAGTGATGCCTAATTTAAAATTTTAACTAATATGATACTCAATTCAAAGTCCACACAGATTAAGTAGTATCTACTGTAATATCGTAACATATTTTATCAATTTCGCGATGATATGATAAATTAAGGATGACAGTAGCACCCAATCTGATGGAGACTCTTAATTCCCACTTAAACATAGAGAATTTTTTTAGGGGATGATGAGGAAAGAATTTTTCTCACTCTTCAAATGGGACGGGGAGATCATTCTTCGCCTCCAATTTTTTTCTTCTCTCAAATTTATTCATATAAATATTATACTTGGTAGCATATTATATATGAACACAAATGCAAAATCTGCTTCCGTCCCGCCCAGTTGCCATTCCTATTGGCAATAAAGAGGAAGGAAAAGAAAAGAAGAACATGAACAGTTCATAAGGTTGGGTATTAGGCCCATAGTCTAGGCCCAATTCCATAGGCCCATAGTCTTAGGCCCAATTCCATAGGCCCAATACTAATGTCTATTTTTTTTTTTTGGTGAAGAATACTAATGTCTATTTGTATATGAAAAAAATTGAAATAGAAACGATTCCGATTCCGATTCCTCTGTTCCAAATCTGTTCCTAAATCTCTCAAGAACACCTCTTTCGTCATCAACTCCTTGTTCGTCACCACTCACTCACTCACACTAGGAAGGTACAATTTTCCGTACAAATTTAAATTAATCGTCCGCACATTATTTTTTCCATTTCAATTTTTAGTGGAAGCTTCAAACTTTATTTCGATGTCCAGGTTTTGTATTTATCAGATTCTGTTTTGTGTGTGAGTTCACGTACAATTACCTGAAACTGGTTCTCAGATTCCTAATTTTGATTTGAATCTTAATTTCTTAAGCTTGTTTTAGAATGATAAATTAATTTCGTTTCGTTTACAGCTCAATTGTGTATTGCTTGGTGTTGTATGCGTGTGTGTTTTTTTCTTTAAATTTTTAGGTATTGGAATGTGGTATTAGCTTAGATATCGATGGTGAGCTGTCTAAGTTTCTCTTACTCCAACCTAGTCAAACTTGCAATTTGAAGAATTTTAAATTCATAAAACTGAATTTTCTCTATTTTTTTAGCTGGATGAATAAATTTTGGTAGTTTTTTTTATTTTGTTTTGGATGTAGTTCATTAGAGGTTTAATAAAAGTTTCTAATGGTTTTATGTCGTTTCCTTATATATCTGCTCTTTGGATTGTGTTTTCTGTTTCCACTTTCTGTTAAACTGAATTACTGATTATTGTAATACTTTTGTTTTTATCATATAGAAGAGAGCAAAAAAGCTTGGTTTGCCAGGTATGGATAAGAACAAAATTACTCTGGCATGCCGTGCTAATCTTGATGAGCTACTTAATGAGGTTTACTTCAGTTTAAGTCCCAAACCAAATGATTATCTGCTCCGTAGAAGTTTGCTTAGTCGCTTGAATGGGATAGCAAAAGAAGCATATGGTAATATTTCTTCAAGATTAGAAGTACTTCTGTATGACGGTCTTTCTCATTGTTTATGGGTCATATGTTTTGATTGTTATATTCTAGGTTTTTGTGTCATATTTAATATTTAGTTGGTGATAGAAAAAGTATGGGTGATACGATTTAGTGGATCATGTTGAGGTGTAAGTAATCATAGACCTTGTGATTCATATCTTAATCATTAGATGAGTTAGCAACTAACTCTATATTTATCATTTGGTTCTTCAGTTTAGAAATTGAAGCACATAATGAGCTTCGTCTGTTTTAACATTGCAAACACTCCTTGAACACTTGTGTTATTTGTTAATCCTAGAGGATTTGTTCTTCAGGTTGTCATTACTGTGATGGAAAATGGTTACACATTATTGATAAAAAAAATTATCTTATGTGGCCTGCACATTTATTTTCTTCTCAAACATAGTAAAGAAAAAAGGCATCTATTATATTTTCAACATCACGATTCTTTTGTATATATTAATTTCCCAACCATTGAAATTTGACACCATCTTCAGCGTTCAAACCATCTCAAATAAAAGAGCGAATTATATATCACTTTGTCCTTGTTTTATTAGCAATATCTGTCCTGATCATTATGTACAATTCTTCATTTTCCAACCTAATCGTTGTATATCACTTTGTCCTTGTTTTATTAGCAATATATGATCTTGCATGCACACCCATACCTTGGATCTCTGTTACTCTAGCGAACTTTATGACTCTTGACAATTTCATTTTATATTACATGCATATTATATGATCAACATATAGAGTAAAATCACTTGACTCCATAATATATACTATCTCCGTGCCAAAATGAGTATTTTGGTTTTCTTTTTGAGAAAACATAAGGAGAAGTTAGTGATGTACATTTCCTCTTGTATCCTCATGGACATGTGTTATCAAACTCAAGAAACACTAACTAATTATAGGGATACTGTTTGTAATTCGTGCATAATTAATTTTCTAAATAAGGAGAGATGACACTTATTTTGGACCGGAGGGAGTATTGATTATATGCTGGGAAGCTTTCAGTTTCACACACATATTTGGATGAGAACGTATATAAATCAAATGATTTATAACTCTTAATATTCTTATTTATGATGAGGTATATGCAATTATTGAAACCCATTTAATGGTTCTCACTTCTCATTGTATTCTCAGTCATACAACTGTCTGGTCAGATTTATCATTTTGTCGTCTGAAATTTTATATTTAAATTATGTCTTTATATTTCAGTATGTGTTTGTGATAGCTTTCTTTTATGTTGCTTGTTTGTGGCACATTACACTACCTATCTTAATTCCATTGTAACTGTTCATATTGTCTTATTGATTTTGACATACCTTTACTTTTCAGGAAATTCTAATGACTCTCCTGTTGTCGAGGCATTTGGCTCTTTTGTAATGGATATGTTCAGTCCTGGAAGCGACTTGGACTTGTCCATTAATTTCAGTAAGACTGGACTTGAATTACCTCGAGAGAAGAAGATCAAAACACTTAGAAAGTTTGCCAAAAAGTTTACCGCTCTTCAAAGTAATTTCCGTTCGGTACTTTCTATGGTGAAATTATTCTTTCTATTTTAAGTCATAAGCGCACATACACGCACATTTTCCTAGGTTTATTTAAACAATCAACAGTAGCAATAATAAATCAAACAAACGAATTTCCAGATTTAATTCTTTTAGCTGGGTGCAAGCTTAGTTGGTTGTGCAGATACTTTTTTTTTTCTTTATTGTATCTTATGAAGTATGAGCAGAAGAGTTAGGGTGGCATCGATTGGAGACAAGATGCAAGAAAATTGTTTTAGGTGTTGGATATGTAGAATGTAGGGAGAGTAGTGACCCCGTGATAAAATGCAAATAGGAGAAACTAGAAGAGGTAAGACTTAAATTAACATGAAAAGTAGTGAGGAAGGATGTGATAACACTTGTCATGGCCTTAGCAAAAGAGATAGCATTGGATATAGTTTGGCTCAAGGGTTCATGTAGTTGACCCCGATATTGTTTGGGTTCTCTAGGAAATGACTTGGTGGTTTTTTTGTTGTTATTATTGTTTTAGTGTTGTGTGTCAATCATTTTACCCTTTATAATGTCTTCTCACTCCATGAAGTTGTGTTGTTGCGAAGAACAAATGGTTTGGCATGTTTGTCCTTTAGAAAAATCTTCATAGATGTAAACATTCAAGCCTTTTTCATTAGTATATATTCCGGACAATTGGGCATCTAGGTACGTGAAACACTTTTAGTGAGAAGAGACTCGACAAATATATTCTCCTATTTGATGAGTGAAGTATTAACGCATGAATGAAGTGAAGCATTAAAATTATTAGCACTGCTGGATTTTTTTTTTAAATGTTCCATAGTTTAACTTGTGCGTGATTGTTAGATGTCTTGTGAGTTTTCAATACACATGTCTCTCCAGTAGGTGTGAAAGACTTTTGAAGAAAGTAAGCATAATCATCTGATGTATACTTGGTTTATTTGTTATTTTGTTTATATGTATGTTTCAGGGAAGGGACGTGTGGCTAAGCTCCAGGTAATCTTGAGTGCTAAGGTACCTATTGTGAAGGTTACAGACTGTGAAACTGGAATTGAATGTGATTTCTCAGTTGAAAACAGGGATGGCATTGTCAAATCCCAGATTCTCTACGTGATTTCTACAATTGATCAAAGGTTTCAGAAACTGTGCATTTTGGTAATTTGGCACATTTATTTATTTCAAAAAGCAATTTCCTATTCCATATATGCTATTAGCAGCATAATAGATCAGTGTTACACTTTTACTGTAACACCTGAAATATAACATCTACTTATTTTCATTGCAGATGAAAGGTTGGGCAAAAGGACATGATATTAACAGTTCCAAAGATCGAACTTTGAACTCTTTATCTATTATATCATTGGTTGCTTTTCATTTGCAGGTGACATTGACTTAATGATTACTTTTGTGGTATTATGAATCATTTTTTGTGAATATTAAATCATTGTGTACTGGAGTAATTGTAAGAACTGTCTGAGTTTAAGATACTAAGTGGTATTACACATAGGTTCTGATATAATTTTTTCCGAAGAATGTCAACCATTTATTATACATCACTTGTATTTTAATTTTATTTTTCATGGCTTGGAGATTATCTCTTCTGCTTATCACCTATAATTTGGTGAACCAATATTATAGTTCTTTCTTTTCTCCATCTTAGTTCCGTTTCTTATTGGATTCTCCAGAGTTTTGTTGTTGTTGTTCTTCTGTGTGTCATGACTCATGACTGTCCCATGTATAGCATTTCTGCATGCCTAGCTTGTGAACATGTCTGCTTTAATTATGATTGATCGTTTATCTGTTCATTGAAAATAAAAGGATGTTTCAGAGTGATGATCAGAGTTTACACAACACTGATATGGAATCTGTAACATTTTAGTAGAGGGCCGTTGATTGGTGATTGGATTAGGCACTTAATCCAAGGCATTGTCGGGGAGCAAAGAAAAACTGTTTGGGTTAGGCAAAGTTGTACGCAAGCTAGTCAGTTTAGTTAATGACTTTTTTTTATAGGAGCCTTTTTCTTTTTCCAAAAGGCTGCCAAGGATAGTCTCTATTGGCTTTTATATACCAAGTTTTTCTTGATGAGGCATAATTTAGTAAGGGTTATCTTATAATATTGTTCACACATGGCTGAGGAGTTACTAAACTAAAGGGCAATTATTGGAAACATTATACATTAGCTGACTTGCCTTGGAGAGCACGGAAAATAATTTTTTTTGTGGAGTGCCTATAAAGATATATGTACAATAGAAACATGGATTGACATCCTGTTGCTGCCATTTAAATCCATTACTGAAATTTGGCGCACTCATAATATTTAAAATCCTATAAATAAATATCTAGCTTGTATGTACACATATACATTTTTAACCACATAAGTGATGTTGATGTTTTTTTGTTCCTTGCTGTGCAGACTCGAGACCCTCCTATTTTACCTCCATTTGCTGAATTATTAAAAGGTAATAGTTACTTAATCTGCCTATATAAACAAAAAGTTATATAAATTATGCATAAACAATCCTGAATAATTTACCTCAATAGATTGAATTAAACTATCCACATCTCGGAATATTTTCATTTCTTTAGCATGTACAGATTTCTTCTTTACTCATAAATAATAACCTGTTTAATGTGGTTATATTGATTTAGTAATGTGTTATTTCTGATAATTGCAATAGTTATTGCCTGTGAACTTTCTTTGGCCTTTGTCTGCAAACATATTTGGGGATCTCAAGATATGTGGCCCCATAAACATTTATCTTCTAATTCTGTTTTAAAGGTTGCTTACTTAATCACTGTGGCAAGCACTGTAGATTTATTTTTATTTGTTCATTTATGCGTGTTTACATGTTCCAGATGGGACTAGTCCTGCCTCAGTTATGAAGATTGTCCCCAAATATTTAGACTATGCAAAAAGGAACAAAGAATCTTTAGGTGATCTTTTCTTTAGCTTGTTAGTTAAGGTAATGCTTGTTCATCACAGTGCTACGTAATTACAGAAGAAAGACCAAGTTATTTACATATGTGTGTGTTTTTTGTGTCATTGATGGACTGAACTGTTGTTACTATTGCAGTTGGAAGAAGTTGAAAAACTTTGGAGCACAGGTCTTTGTGCCAGCACATTTTTGGGACGTTGGATAACTAAAATGGATTCTAAAGTTGACTTCATGAATGTATCTTCCCGACCAAACTTTTGTATTCAGAATTTACTGGATTGAAGTTCTGCTTGTGTTTAATATATGAAAAGTGTACTGTAATATGTTCCGAGGCGGAGTTATAATTTTATTTTTTTCTTTCTTCACTCACAGGTTGAAGATTTCACAGATAGGTCTCAAAATGTTGCAAGGGCAGTTGGTTTGCTCGGATTTAGGGATATCTATCAGTGCATCCAGAATTCTCATCATCATCTAGTGGCCTTTTTCAATGGCAAGATTCAAGGATCCAAGTTACGGGGACTTTTATTTCAGATTGGTACAGTATATACTTCAAGGGATAAAACTATTACACACCTCGGTATCAATGCAACCAATGGACTAGATTCCTCTAATCCTCATCAGGAAAAGAAGAGACGATTAGCGGATGGTTGGGAAGGAAAGCAACAAACAGAAGGTCGGGATAGAAAACACCTCTCTGAAGATTTGGGAGATGGGAACGTAAGAAAACGAGTTGGTTTGCTAGGCAAGCGTAAAGTGGAAGGATCAATAGATAGACAGCCAGTGGACAATTGGGGAGGAAAATTGCAAGCAGGTTCTTGGAGAGGGGAACAAAAAATGCACAATGGAATTCGGAATGATGCGTGTGCTCGTTTTACTTCATCAGTTCCCCCGCTTGGACCCTACGAAGCCCCCCCAACTGCCTTTCAATTTGATAACAAAGTACATTACAATGCCATCAAACCGCCTCTTCCTGCTACAAACCCATTAGTTTTTAGAGGGTCACATGGTCCTCCGTTAGGGACAGTAACTGATCACTTTCCTCCTCTAGTTCCCCATCGAAACCCTCCAGTTACATATCATGTTGAAAACCGGGCATCTTATGGTGCTCATTTTCCTCCGATTCCCCATCGAACCCCTCCAGTTACATCTCATGTTGAAGACGGGGTATTTTATGGTGCTCATTTTCCTCCAATTCCCCATCGAACTCCTCCTGTTACATCTCATGTTGAAGACAGGGAATTTTATGGTCGTGGAAAGCTTCCCTCTCACGGTACTTCTCAACCGGGAAGGAGAATTGAAGGGTCACATGGTTCTCTCTCGCGGATACCTTCTGTTTCTGCACAAAACCATTTAGTCAATAAATTTTCCAGTCTGAAACCGGTTGTTTCAATGCCTTTTCCTGCACAGAATAGGTATGCTCAAACCAGCCACAGGGAATACTCGGGAGTTGGCCGGCCAGTGTATACCCAGAAACATGGGTAGTTCACCGTAATCCAGGTTTGCTTCCGGATTCTGTACAAACTCGCATTGAATAGCGTATCAGTGAATTAGAAATCAAATACCTGTTAGTGATTTGATATAGAGCATACACTACATTAATGGATAGCACAAAGATATCAGAAGATGAATTTTGCAGCAAAGAGCTGCAGAAGAAAACAAGTTTTGTTTTTATTTGTATCCATGCTGACCACAAACCAAGTCATTTGTTGTATTCATATTGACCATAAACCAAGTACTTCATCCGCCCAAAATGAGTGTCGGTTTCTCTTGGATTTGTCTTAAAACGAGTCCTCTTTCTATTTTTAGTAGGTTATTGATGCATGAATTGTCGATAGTACCTTATAACAAATTAGTTATTATCTCTTAACACGTGATCATGCCGCCGCCATTTTTATTAAGTGATCGTGAAAGTTTCTTCTTCATTCATTAAACCGCTTCACTGAACAAAACCCTAGTGGCCTTGTCTCAAAATACTAAATTATCTAGATTACTGTAGAGAACATTCCAGAATAAGTATTCCGTTGACTGAGCATTGAACACACCTCAATGTGTGTAGCATCATTTGTGCACAAAAGATGCGTTTTGAATAGAAAACTAATTTACTGACTTAATTACGAATGAATGGTTTTTAAAATTTAAAAAAATGTCACTGACTTTGTTGTAAATGTAATAGCCAGCTACCAACAATAGCATAGTAAATGCCCACAGTTTCTGCATTAACTCTTGTCCGTTCATGCCTCGTCAATTCCAACAGAAAATAGAAATCACCCATCACACCTCTCTCTCTCTCTCTCTCTCTTCCTGATTTTCTTTTTGAAAAACAAAAACTTTTTAAATGGCACTTGACTACATGCATAAGTTTTCTTGTAGAAGCTCAATATTTCACATAGATGACACATAAATTACATGTTTCGTCATTATTTATTAGAGGCTCTCTTCAAATTTGAATAACCCGCAAAAAATGCGAAGCAATAAATAAGAGAGTTTTGGGTGTTGTAAAACAAAAAGCAGTCAAGTCTGAGCCCAAAAACCACACATATATGATATATGTATGTATGTATGTATCATCATTAACACATAATTGCTCTCTCCTACCTCCTGTGGTCCCCACCTGTTACCATCCACGTGGTCTTGTCCCCCGAACGTCCGGTCGTACTCAGAAAATATATACAAGTTGAAACCCATAAAAGAGGAAGGCAAGTAGGCAACTCATGTAGTTATGGGAACAAGTTTTACAAGACTTCAAGTAAGAGATTATTAGAATATTGTGCATGGTAAATGGTAATGGATGAAAGAAAAATGATAGATGACTTCGTAATAGCAGTATTTAGTTGGTAAGACGAAACTGGCAGGTTGAATGGGCATTTAAAACACTTAAACCTATATTTATACTAGTTGAACGAGTCGTACGCTCAAAAGAATTGAACAATTCTTCAAGATGTTAGTACGTAGATTCAAATAGCAAATGTTTAGCTGAATGACTATGCATGCAATTGATCTAACACGTAGATCATGGTTTTAAAATTTGTTTTCATTTTTTTGTTTTTAAGTGCAATTGGATTTCGTATTTCAGTCCAAGATTTTGACATCGGATATCACCAATAAAAATTTTGTCAAAATTATTCTTACAAGTCATGCATTACTAATTAACAAATTTCTATTACATTCATTCAAAAAAGTATTATTAAAAGAATACAGTAGTAAAATGTTAACAGTACTTATTTTCCATGGCAAATGAATTCCAAACCCTAGTAGTACTCTTGTAGTGGCAATTTCTAAAGTTACTGAAAATCTAATTATGATGATGAGTGGTAGCAGAGGGTGTGAACTGAAGTGTGAAGTGGAATGAAGGTCAAGCTAAAAAAACCAATAATAAGGTAATGATGAAATGAAAAGGAAATTGAAAATAAAAGGGAAGCAATAATTAATAAGGAGGAAGAAGAGGTACACATTGGTGTTGTCTTTTAGTGTTTGTTTGGTTGAGAAAGAAACCAAGTGGTGGTAGCAGGTAACAGGTTGGGTTGTTGACCAGCAACATCAGATATATAATAGACTACTGTTGATCACAAGTAGCTACCAGTACTGTGTAGATTAGTAATTAATTAAATGAATGAGTGAGTGATGGATGACCTAGGAAATGTATACACTACCATTTCAAAGTAGCTCACCTTTTGGATTTTGGAAATATCAATAGAAAAGATAATCAACCATGTTTCCGATGATAAATGAAATACTTAAAACGATTTAATTTTGAATAAGTGGTTGAGAAGAATATTAAAACTATAGCATTAACCGGAGTAAAATTAAAACAAAAAATACTTTGTTCATCCTTTTTACATAAAAAATTAATCAAAACTACGTAGTTTTAATATTATTCTCATTCACTTATTCAAAATTAACATTTATATTTGTTCCAATAAATTTGAAGGCAAAAAAGTGTTTATATACATCTAATTCAAATATGTATTAATTAAGACTCAGTCATTAACTCTAATAATGCCCTTTGCTTTTGGCTGACCATCTGTTTTGAAAACAGTTGATTGACTATATGTTTCTAAAGTTCTCAATGAAAAGTAAAATAACCTAATTTTTAGTGATGATTATTTACCTACTCTTACTGATATTTAATTTGATTTCAGGTTCATATTTATGTTCTGAACTTGTGGGTTTTGTGGAGTGGGTACAGCTGCTTTTTGAATGTCTTTCTCAGAACAAATAATAAAATAAAAAGTGGTGTTTTTGCAAAGTTAGTTTTAGAACATCTGACTCAAAAAATTGCACCATAATTATTGCTACTGTTTAGAGTTGTGTGTTGTCTTTGTTTCTCTGTCCCTCTCTTTCTCTCTCTTTATATAGCTATGTGATGTGGGCTAGGGTTTTCATTTCCATTTCCATTTCACTTTGAGAGCAAAACACTATAAGAGTTGGTGTTTGGTGTTGTGGGGAATGTTGGCTGGCTCGAGGCTTAATTTCAATGGCTCTAATTACTTGAGATCATATATACAATCTTGAAATGTAAGGCTTCGGACCAGGCTTCATTCCCCTCAAAAATATGTGTGTGTGTATATATATGTATGTATTTGTATAGTAGAAGCTATGGAGGATCTGAGATCATCATGAGCTGGGTTAGGTTGAGAGGAATGTTGTCTGGCTCGAGGTCATGGAGGTTTAGTACATGACCTAGCTAGCTAGCTCCATCTTCTTGAGTTGTGAAAATGGTGTAAGCCAAAGCCAAAAACTCCATCAAGAAGCTGCTTTCTTGCTAGCTAGGGTTTGTACAAGATAGATCATGTGTGAAAACCCTGTGTGATTCTCGGACCAGGCTTCATTCCCCCCAACCAACAACTCGCTACCTAGGAGTACTATGATGTCTAGCGCGGGCAGTGGCGGAGCTGGGGTGTGCTGTAGCAGACAGTTGTCTATTCAATCTTTCATGTTGTAGTAGTTGGCTAGCTAGCAAGCTCAACTTCATAGGTAAATTCTTGGCGTTTTCATTGAATGTTTCAGTTCATCTGTTACGTTTCTCTCCGTCGAGATCTTGAGTTTCAGGTTTGATTGTCCACTCCTATCTAAGCATGAGTAAGATTTTTGTGTGGTGAATTATCTCTTTTGTAGTTTAGATTTCTCCTATATACATACATACATACATACATATATATATTTACAGTAAGCATCTTTAGTCTTCATCACCATCACTTTTTTTGCTGATTTTCTTGTTGTTGCTCAATTCAGATCTTGGAGGGGACAAACAATTTTTTTTTTCCTGACAAATCACAGTTGCATAAAAAATTCCATGGATTTTACAGGGTTGCTTCTTCTTTCAGGTTT
>JAYMSZ010001002.1:0-16020 GCA_036897665.1 Pelargonium citronellum | reverse complement strand
TTCATTTTAAAGTTTAGGGACTAATTTGGTCCATTCTTAATAGTACAGGGACTATCTTGGTCTTTAATCCATAAAAGTAATGCAGACCAAAAACATACATTTAAATATTTTAAAGCCATTAGGGTCCTCATGGACCTTTTTTCCTGCATACACTGGCCATAGAACATTTCTGGATTAATTTGATTCAAATTATCAACTTTAATCAACTTCCCAGTTGGCAAGATAATATACACAATTTTATCTTCTTCCCCAAAGAAAAAGGTTGAAGGAAAGATCACCGGAGAGAAACTGCTGTTTAAGAAATTAGTTATTCCCCCTCTATTTTCCGTTTCTTCTATGTTTCATTTGAGCTTTTTAACATCAAATCGAAAACAATTATCACACCATTGATACATTTTATTCTATTTCTCTACTTCTACCTAAATCATAGTTATAAAACTAAATGAACTCTGAATTGATCACTATTCAATAACCGATCTGCTTGTTCAGTAATGCTTCAGACTAAAGAAACCAACCAAAAAATCAATCTCCCCAAAACACATGTTAAAATAGAAATTGATTCAGAAGCAGAATGATAATCATAAAACATGATACCGTAATGAGCAAAAGTGACTAGAACAACAAACTAGAATTGATTCAGAAACTGGATTCATTCCGCAAACCATACACATTAAGCATAAAACAACAATATCCAAAAAACACACAAAACTAGAATTGATCCCTATATACGCAAGTAACCTAGAGCAACAAAACTAGAATTGATTCAGAAACTGGATTCATCCCACAAACCATACATATTAAGCATTAAACCAAATAAAACAATATAAATAAACGTCTGATTAAATTTTACTGAAGATGCTTACAACAACTATTATCATTATTTAGTCTTTTGAACATTTTCAACACAATTTTGTTTGATATCATATGCTAATGCTATGCACAAACTTGTTTTCTTGAATTATCTGGCAGTACTTCAAAATCACAAATACGAAAAGCTGTAACTTATTTTCAGTTTATAGATCTATGCTTCACTGTTCTGTCAACAATGTTGAATGCAACCTAGATTATAGTAGTAACCGTACTATTTCTTTTCAAATATTGGATGCTAATTCAATCACTGCTATCCTACTTCAATGGAAATTTTGTAGCAATTGTTCTCTGAGCATAAATATTAAGCATTAAAGAAAGCAAATGGTTGAATTTCCAGAAAAACCTCCGAAAAGGAATTACCTGGTGTGCCGGAGAACGGCTTGGGCGCTTGAGAGGCACCGAGAGGAAGATCATATCTTGGAGTTCTTCGGACGAGAGATATCAATGAGCGACCGTGGCGATACATTTCTAGGGTTTTTTTGTTGTTGCTGTTCTTCTCTATCAAATGGAGAATTTGCAGAATCCCAGAAATTATAGTGGTTCCTCTTCACTATCTGATGTGGGCCTGTACTTGTTTTGGGCCTTAAAAATTTATATACCAAGCCCAATAGCTATTTTCTAAATGCATAAATGGTTAATTCAGCCTGTAGTGGTGGTGGCCGGAGAGAAGAGAATGGGGAATCCGCAGAAATCAAGTTCAAGCAGCGGCCAAGATCTTCACGCGGCGGCGAGGTCCGGCGACCTTAACGCCGTGCAGCTTATATTGAGCTCCAATCCTTTAGCTGTCAATTCCAGAGATAAGCACTCTAGAATTCCGTATCCTCATTTTACTTGGGCTCATACTACTTTTCATCTTGTTTAGCTGCGGAGAAAATTCCGGGTTTTGTGAATAATTAGCCAGAATCTTGCTCAATTGAGTGAATTTTATTTGATAGTTTCCTTGTGCTGGAATTTTTTGTTTGTGTCTTAAATTTTTCTTTGCGGGTACCAAAATGGCGCTGAGTTAGGTTTCATATTTTTGGAGGATGAGAGCTATTTTGGGAACCTAATTGGAATTTTGGCTCAAACAGTTGAAACTAGTTTTGCTAAAAGTTACTATCTAATCAGTTATGTAGCTGTTACTGTGTTTTTTTTATTGGTAATATGGACTAGAAAATGATGCCAAGAGATTAGGCTTCCAAATGTTGTAGGCTTTAGCTGTACCATGAGTTTATTTTTTCGTTTCATGTCGAATATCTACAGGGTATCTGAATGTGATTGTAAACTATTTGTTTGGTTGGGTTTTGATAACAAGCCTTGTAATACATTTAGGTAGTGTTTTGATTATAAAAAAAATTGCAATGAGAATACAAACTTTCATTCTATGCATAGGAAAGGGCCCTCTTAACTTATGAAATGAAAAGGAATTCTGGAAGTAACCTTAATGGTTAAACCTTCATTTTCCGCTTGCAAGTGCATGTATGTGATCTACGAATGCTTGTTATTCTGATAAATAAAAATCTGGACGATATGATGTTGCACCCATTTAGTTACATCGTGCTGATCCCTCAATACCAGTCCACATTATGGTTCTGTGTAGGCTTTATGTTTAAGGTTGTGCCACATGATATTGTGATATATAGTGCATTAAAATTGGGGATGTTCTTTCGCGAGACTGGAGAATGATTATTTAAGGGCCAAGGCAGTTGGAAGAATTGCCTTAGAATTGGCTCAGCGCTGGTCTATGGTAATTGATACTGAGACCAATTTTTTTTACGTGTCAAAGTAGGGTATGTCCTATGTAGTGAGATGGTCCATATTAGTGATGCATGCATCTCTTTGGGAGAAGCATGTTCCTGCCTGGCAAGATGGCCTGCTCTTTCTAACTTTTTGTTCCTTCTTATGCTCTTTTTCTCACCTGGAAACTTTAAGTATCCATTTGAAAACTTAATATATATATAAGAAGTTCAATTGTGTAAATTGATATCTGGGTTTATATTTTTAGTTGTCTTAAGCATATTGATCAAAATTGAATTATAGTCGTGGCTTGATTGTACCGTTGTTATTTTTTAAATTAGCATGACACTATATAGCTATGTTTGACTATTTGTGTCGGTGGATCCAGGTAAAACACCAGATAGAATTATTTTTAATCTGCCCTATGTTTATTGCAACCCTCGAACAGAATAATTTGAATCTGGGATTAGTTGTACCCCATAATACCAATGGAAAATGAAAACTTTGTTGTGAATCTCTTCTGAAGTTGGTATATCTTGTTATGGCTATTATCTACTCATGACATATGAGATTAATATTAAACTTGAATGCAAAATTATGTTTTGTTCTGGACTGCACTTGTATGGTTATCTTTCTGTCACATTTTTTGACATTGCATTTCTTGAAAAAAGTTTGTGGGGGTTGTGGATCAATATGGCTGTCATATTTTTCAATCTAAATTGGCTTCAGATGAGTGGTACTTTAAAATAGTGTTTATCTGATACCATTATTTCATTTGAGAACACTTATAGCTATATTTTAAGAATCTGTAATGATTAATATGTCTCAGTTACTATAAATTATCATTAAACTAGCAATATTAGTATTTTTCAGTTCTTTATTTTCAAAAATATATTTTTGCAGTAGGGAATCGATGCAGTGTTTCGTCACATGACCAACTTAAGATTATAAATAACTAGTTAAGTTCTATTTGGAGTTTCTCATATTTACTTCTTATCCGGTTTTGGTTGTTTTTTCTGGTCACATGTATCAGTTATGTTGTTGGTAACCACCTTGAATGATGGCTTCTTCTGTATCTTGTTAAATTCTTTTTGGAGCTTTCTATTTTATGGTTTTGCTTCCTTGACATTAGCGTCTTTGAAACATAGACTACATTTAGCTGCATGGTCTGGGCAGACAGAGGTGGTGAATTATTTATGCAAGAACAAAGCCGATGTTGGCGCTGCTGCCATGGATGACATGGGTGCAATTCATTTTGCTGCGCAGAAGGGTCATTTGGAAGTTGTGCGTGCATTACTTTCATCTGGGGTTTCAGTCAAAACTTGCAATCGCAAGGGCCTGACTCCACTTCACTATGCTGTTCAAGGGTCCCACATAGAACTGATCAAGTACCTGGTGCGAAAAGGTGCTAGTCTAAGCGTCAAGAGTAAAGCAGGAAAAACCCCTCTTGATCTTGCAAACAGCGAAGAAATCCGCTCCCTTTTGGTTGAATGTGAAAGATCATTTAAGATACAAAGTGAAGCAAAACCTGAAGAATCTGATCCCAAGCCAGCTTCAGCGGAAAAACAACCTGAGCATAATGTTGAAACTTCAGCTGGAAAATCCGAGCATTATGTTGAAACTACTGCAGCCAGTCATGATGATCAAGTGCAAGACGATGGCAAGGCAAAGCGGATAAATAATGATCTCAGCAAAGAATCCTTACCAGAACCGAAAAGGGCAAAAATCGCACTCAATCATCTTTTAACTACAGATGACAACGAAGAAGAAGAGAACTTGTGAGGACAGTACGCAAAGTATGGAAACCCGCCTTTATTTTCTTCTTAGAATCAAAATTCAAAGCGGCTGTTGTATTAGTAACTTCATATACAGTTCTCTGTTTTAGGGTTATACAGTCATGCATGACTTCTTAAGATACTGGCTTCATCAAGTACAATGTTTCATTTGCGTCTTGGCTTTTTCTTGTCGCAGCACCATCAATGGTTATATACTACTGATCCAGTTGCTTCTTGTATAATCTGAGGTAACAATTCTGGTGTATTTTGTGGAAGAAAATGAAAAGAAATTTGAATTTATGTTACAGCATTTTACAAATGCAACACTATCTTAGCACAAAACCTGTGGCGGTTTTTACGAACAGTGACAACATAGACGTTGGATTAGAGCTGGCAAACAGGTTCGTTTCGGGTTAGGGTTGTTGAATCCTAACCTGACCCTATAGGGTTTTTGGGTTGGTCAAGTTAGGGTTGGGTTAAGGTTGTTGAATCCTAACCCAATCCTTAGGATTTTTATGTCAGTCAAGTTAGGGTCGTTTCGGTTTTAGGCATAGGGTATGTTGATTTTTGCAGGATTACCTTGAGTTAGAGTTGGGTGTTAAGTACCCACCGATTTCGGGTCCAAATTGCCAACTTACGTTGGGTGTATGGGAGAATAAGGGCAAAGACCGTGAATTTTCAGCTTTAATGTATGTCTCAAGATCGAGTATATGGAAAAGTAGTTGCAGTAAAACTTGGAAGTAATTTGTCGTCCTTATAGTGTTTTCCGGCTCGTATGAAAGATTAGTCTAAGCGTGATATGGGTTAAAAGTACTAATCTCTTATAGATTGTGGGCCCGTGTATAGAATTTTCGGGTTGGTTGGGTTATGGTCGTTTCAGCTTTAGGCATGAAGTATGCTAATTTTTGAAAGTTTGCCTTGAGTTAGGGTCGGATAAAAGTAGGATCGGGTTTCATGTACCCATCGATTTCGGGTCCAAATTACCAAATTACTTTGGATGTATAGGAAAATAAGGGCAAAGACTGTAAAATTTCAGCGTTAACCCGAGTCTCGAGATCGAATATCTAAAAATGTAATTGCAATATAACTTGGAAGGAAGTGATTTGTCGCCTTTGTAGTCTTTTGTGCCTCAAATGAAAGAATAGTATAAGCCTGATATGACTTCAAATACTTATGATTGCGGGCATGTTCTCCAGACTTGATTGTTTTAAGACAAAAAAAAGTGACAAATTTCAAGAGCCATCCTGGACGACGTCGTTCAGTGAGTGACTCAGGCCAGTTGAGGTCTTCTTCGCAAATGAGAACATCGCTCACATTGTCTCTCCTTACCCAAAGAAAATCCATCTCTCGGAGACTCGACTTGCGGCCATGGATGCGCTCTCAATCTCCTCTCCAGTGTCTGCTTCAATTCTCTCAGTGAATTCCACTACCATCTCCAAACCCTTCCTCCAATCCCTTAAACCCCAAATCTTCTTCCCTCCCCCATCGCCTTCCTTATCTCTCAAAACCTCGCTTAATCCTCCTCGCCGGACCACCGCCTGCGCCGCACACACCACCGGCCTAGGTTTCGGGTTGGAGCTCCCGAGATTCGATAATTCACTCCAAGTAGCAGCTTCTCAGACGCAGAATAACACAATGAGAAGCGCCGCGGCCGACCCCATGGGGCTTTTACTCAAGGAACGGATTGTGTTATTGGGATATGAAATCGATGAATACGTCGCCGACGCAGTTATCAGCCAGTTGTTGCTCTTGGATGCTCAGGACCCAACCAAGGATATCAGACTCTTCATTAACTCTCCCGGTGGCTCTATGAGGTTTGTCATGTTTATTTTCTGCTCATTTTCTATTTCTATACCTAGAAACTATGAAAATTAGTTGATTGTAGTTTCTGCTTCTTGTGTTTTGTTTGTTGCTTGAATCGAATTATTGGCTAACATGATGTTGGAGTCGAAAAAGCTAAATAATTTGCTTATAAAATGGTAGATTTTGTAAGTTTGATGTATTGAAGTTCCTTTTGATTCAGTTGAGCTGAATTCTTAATTTTTTGCTGTTGTTTTTTGAATCCTTAATGGTGAAAAGTGAAAACATTATGCATTGCTAGTTGCGACAAGTAGAGAAGATTTCCTTCTTTCATGCCCTAGAAAGTATTGTGAGTTTCAGACCTTTCGGTCCGCTTGGCATCAACTGTCACTCACCGTTCACCCCAAATAGGCTGGCATGTTCTTGGGGATTACCAATCTACAATCCAACCATTGTTCAAATATCCTGCCAACTGCTGTACATGTTACAATGTATCAATTGAATATGTGTATGGAAATGACCCACCTTTGTTTGTATTTTGAGTGACTGACCAAAACAAAAGAACAGGTGTCCAAATGTTCATTTTCAAGAGAAAAATTAATTTGGGTCTAGTAAATTGTGACTAATGAGATTAAGGTCGCGTTTGGATTAGAATTTTTGTACTCGAATGGAAATTAAGAATGAGAATGAGATTCATGTTTGGATTCTGGCTTTTTTGTCATTGATGAAAATGACTTTGGAATGAGAATCACATTCCCATTCCTACTCAATTTTTTTTAATAATCCAAACGCTTCTTAATAGTCTTCATTAGCTTTGTCTCTTTCTCTCCATCTCAAAATGAGTGTCATGTTTCTCTTGCATTTTTGTCTCAAAATGAGTATCTTGTTTTCTTTTTAGAAAGTTAGCTATGCATGAATTACCAATAATATCTTATAATAAGTTAGCTAGTGTACCTTGAATTTGTTACAACATGTGTTTATGGGGTACATTAATTGACTTCTCCTTAATTTTTCTCAGAGTAAGACATTTTGGGATGTAGTATATACTATATAGTTGTTGGATAAAAGAAATTGTATTCAAAACAACTTATTTATTTCTGTGATTATGATAGAGTAGTAATGGATTTTGTAATGGTTATGTTGTTAAGTTATCACAACTATTTTCTAAATTGTGCCGCTTTATTGAAACTTACTCCCGACTATGTACCTCGAGCCTACGCTCACATGACCCTTGTACCTGCTTTTTAAAACACTGATTTTGATAAATGGTTTGATATTTTTTCTCATGTTTGGATGGCATTGACAAATTCAAGTGATATACTGGAAATTTCATTGGCAAGAAAAAAGATTTCCTTTGGCTTATTCTCTTAAGCACACCATACTGAGAAATCTTCGTCAAAAAGTTATTTTCCATGAAACTTAAAGATCGTAAGCAATTGAGTACATGATATTTTTCTGGATCGGTTGTTACGCTTGCTTATCAAAAAAAAAAAAGTATATGATATTTTTCTTCCAAAAAATTGTTTAGTATGCTCAGTTATGTAGAATGTAAGATTGTAAGCCTGCCAATATTGAATAGTTAATTTATATGTCAGATTGTAAACCTGTGTGTGCGAGTGTGGAGCATCCACTTAACTGCTGATCCTCGACCTCTGTTTTTTTAAGCAAGAATATGGCAACATGTACTAACCTATTCTTTTTTAATCTATATGTATATCTCAAGCTTTGATGTGTGTTCTTCATAGTTCTTTCTACTAGTTTAAGCCATAACAGGAATGGATTATCATCAACCTGAGCATGTAACATGTGAAACTAGATGTTGACTTCAAACCATAGATGCATTAAAAATGTTATCAGTTTAGGTAACTAAATCTGGTAAATCTGGTTCTTAATAACCAACCTATCACCAAGTTCAATTCTTCTATCTTACTACACCCTTGTATCAACATAATATGAATATTATTAATCTTTCATGTTACTCATTCCATAATGTTCATTCTCTCTCAAATTAGTAACCAGGAAAGTGAGGTGTTCTCTCATTATGAATTTCATGATAAAATTTGAATGTATTGCTAGCTACTATTCTTTGAGCTTCCTTTGAAATCCAGATGGCTGATTTGCTTTTTGTATCAGTGCCACAATCGCTATCTATGATGTCATACAGCTGGTGAGGGCAGATGTTTCCACAGTTGCTCTTGGCATTGCAGCATCAACAGCTTCCATGATTCTTGGTGGTGGGGCCAAGGGCAAGCGCCTAGCAATGCCCAATACACGGATAATGATTCATCAACCATATGGAGGTGCTAGTGGGCAAGTAAGTGATGTAGAAGTTCAAGCACGGGAAGTCCTGAATACCAAGCAAAATGCCTTGAAAATCATCTCAAGCTTCACAGGCCGCACATTGGATGAAGTAGATAAATTCATTGATGTAGATCGTTACATGTCTCCTATTGAAGCAATGGACTTTGGAATAATAGATGGAGTTGTTGATCAAGACAGCATTGTTCCGCTTGAGCCTGTGCCTGAGGTAGTAGAAGCAACATTAAGCTACGTCAAAGCGATCCAACCAGACCGAAAAAAGTTCTTGTACCCAGAGGTTCCTGATGATGAGATATATTAGGATGAGGCTTTCATGCCTATTTATAATTGACATTCTTGTTTTCTGTATGCACTGTAGCTTCTTATAATATCAGTAGTGGCTAACATGAGAAAATGAATGCTTCTACACACTGTAGGTTCTTGATCATTATAATTTTATGAAACTCTCTTGCCTTCAGGTTTCTGCTTCTTGTTCATGCATGCATGGATCTATAGTCTATACATACATAGATATATATATTCATCACGAGTCAAATCCGGGTTTAGACTCCGACCTGAATTTCAAAATTCAAAATTTAGAGTATTTCACCTATAGATATGGTATTCATATATGTATGCAACAGAGAATGTGCAGATATATATAAGCAATAAAAGAAATTGATGGAGATGTCAGCATATGTTTCCAACTTGACGAGCAAAAGAAAAAGATTGAGTGCCGGCGAATATGTCTAATTTTAAAAACAAAGTTGCTGGTTGAAAGTAAATATTCCAAAGAATTATATGCCAATATTATGTGTTGACTGCAAAATATATACTTTTGTAATGCAAATCCCTGTTTTTATATTGAAATAGTAAGATCAAGTCATGAAGATTAGGTATACGACCAAATTAAGTAAATATTGGAGGAATATGAAAGTTATTTATTTATTTTTTAAATAAGAATCTTATAGATTTCAATCTTAACATATACTGCATTTTTTTTTTGGAGATAATTTGTAGGTGATGCTTACCTACGGACAATTTCGATTCAATAGTTATAATAATATTTTTACAAAATTATTTATGAAGTTGTTGCAATTTCTTGGTATGTCACCATCTTTGCGTCCTTAGTAAAAGCAACTGTTTTTTAAGCATTGCTGCAACTTGTGAGTGATGTCACTTCCTCCAAATATTTTTTATTGTATCCATACAATTTATATTTTGTTTTTAATTGCCATCCTCTTCATTTCTTGATGATGATTAGTTACATTCCATTTTATCAACCCATTTGTGATTGAGCGGTATAAAAGTTCATCGAATTGTCATGTGATTTCAGTTTTGAACTTTGTTTCTAATCACTTGTTGGCCAACACGTTTGGTATTTAGGTGAGTGTGAGTTGTACGTAAAGTAAGCAAGTTAAACTAGCAATATTCTTAAAAATGTTATGTAAAATTCAAAGTGCATCAACCACTTGACCCAACATAACATTGTATTTTATTTTTCTCAAGTGGCATATTCTATTTTATTCTTTTTTTCAAGTGACATTGTATTTTATTTTTCTTACTATATAATCACTTTTTTTTGTTGAAAAAAACTCATGTTTCATATTTGAGACATATAAAATTACTTTTCTTAACAAAAGTGATTATATAGTAATCTTAAATTAAGATTACCTATATAATCACTTGTTAAAAAAAAGTAATTTTATATTCTCAAATATTGTAAAAAATTCTTTGTACAAAATGATTATTTGATTAATAATTTGACCATATATTAATACACTACTGTCTAGTATCTCAAATGTTATGCGTCAAATTCATAAAATAATAATGATTTTATATATATGTCAAATTATTATTAACTGCCACGTGGACTACGTAAGTCACTATGTAAAAAAAAATTGATGTAATTTACCATTTTTTTTCTTTAGAAAAATGTTTTTTTTTTTTACCAATTATGCGACTCATATATTTTGAATTTTTATCTTAAAATAATTGTCATAAGAAAGTTTAAGATGCATAAATGATCAAAGGATAGAAGCATTGGGTATATAATGTCTATACCGAAGACAGCCCATAACCGTGAAAACGGCCTCTCAACAGCTCCAACGATTAAAAAACAACTGAAATGGAAGGTAGTTGCAGGTACCTTTCATGGCTGCCAATTCCATTCCATCACCCCGCCTCAGCTACACCTCGCAAACTCAAATCTTTACAATTTATTCAGAAACTGAAGTGATTTATCAGATGATCAAGCCATAGCTCCATCTAATTTCATTCGTATTAGCTCTAAATTTTGATCATTTCTGTCTGAGTCTTCCCGCGCTTTTCTACCGCTGAAAGTTCAACTTAACTGCCGCAAAAACACGTCTCCAGTGAGAAAAGAAAAGGACAAGCTACTTGTTCGTGGAATCTTAGGAAGGCTCTGAGGTCTTAGATTCTTTCGGCTCTCGTCTTTTGTTTATGCCCACCAAGTGTTTGTGAAAATGTCTAACTGAAGATAATTCTCGTACCCCTTGCCGTATAGTCTGAGTACATGTTACTTCATCTGTAGCATATCTTGTTAGGTTGAGATTACTTATATTTGATTTCTTTACTCATAATTTTCGAAGAATCAAGCATATTTCACAATCATTAGTTATTGGGTTTCAAATCCTGAGGATACAATATTTTTGTGTCTTGTCCTAGTTTCTAGTTGGTGGGTTGAGATTTAGCTTGACATAAAGATTATACAATTGATTGGTTAGAGAAGTTGTGATTATTTGATCGGGTGGTGGTGCTGGTGAAGCTCATTTTTTGTATCCAAACCGGTCTTGGATTGGAAAAAGGTAATATGGTCAATGATGGAAGCAGAGGAAGCTCGGCAGATGACTCTACAGTGAAAATGGAAGGCGTGAACTTGAGTTCGTTTCAGTCTCAAGTGGTTTATAGGAGTGAAGGAGAGAGGAGTTTCATGGAGACAGAGGGAAGGGGTTTTTCAGACTTTTATAGGAATACGAGTGAAGAGTTGTTTATGAAGTCCTTGATGGAGAGCTCAGCTGGAGTGCAGGTGCCCACTATGGAGATGTTAGGGTTCAAGAGTATTTCACACAACTTTCGTGCAGATAGCGAGGAACTCTTCAAAAGCTGGCTCACAAATGGAGAGGCAAGTAGTTATATTTACCTTAATCATTGACTTTGTTTCTTGGTTTATGATCAGATGTTGAAATTGCATCAGACTGTTAAGGAAATGAGTAAAATTATCAAATTGGGTTCTTCTATTGATTAATTATAACAAAAGTAACCGTTTGCCTTTCAGTAGAAGCTCTGGTGTTCTTGTTTCTCTTTGATCGGAGTGTGACTTTCCCCTTTTTTTCTTACGATTTGTTTTGTTTGATTCATGTGTTTTTGCTTCCAGAATCATGGCTATAATTCATCAAGTATAGCACATCGTACTCGCCAAGCATCACGAAGGTGAGTACAATGATATAGTAGATCACAGAAACAATAAAAAGAGTGTTTATATAGAAATTTGTTGTGATAATGCTCTTACTGAAGCATTTTCTTTGGTGTTATTCATGAGTGTTAGCTATCTAGTTAAATGACTTCGAGCAAATATTTACTTATTTTTATCGAATTTGCAGGATATCCACTGAATTGACAAGTCAGCAACAAGTGGGCATCGTTCAAAGGAAGAAAAGCAATGACAATTTATTTTCACAAAACAATCCTATGGCTAATGATATTTCTGGCGATCTCATTCAGCACTCGATCAGGTGGCTACTGTATCCTTTCACTTGTAGACCTTTTAAAACAGAAATAACTGTATTTTACATGATATTAGATGTTTCCATGATTCTTGATTGGTACTTTCTTGTTTGATTTGTGTTTTGTGCTTAACTTGAATCTTTTTTGTTTCCATCAGTACTGCTGCTGAAAAAGGATTACTAGCTAGTAATTTACATCTGGCCAAGGTTTGTTAACTATACTGATTTCTTTGCAGAAATTTTATTTTAAGAAAGCTTCATAGTTTATAATTTACTCCTTCTACAGGCCTGGTTTCATAGTTCTCAACCCATGACAAGAAGCCGATCCTCTGAACTCAGGTACAAATCATGAGAAATCTTTGAGTCCAAAAGTTGTATTGTTCCCTTTTTTATCCAAAAAACACAAACACATTGGTGCAGACAATTCTAAATGGATAGCTGGGATTTAGAAGTATCCCCTTTTTCTTTGTATAAGATAAAAGTAGTATTATTGAATATAATTCTTGTTTGCAGGAAGAAATATGCTGCCATGCAAAATGTTCAAACAACCTTTGGTATGGAAGCTATGCAAAACGTTGCTGGCCATGATGTCAACAAATTAAAACAAGAGTTTGCAAGTCCAAATGGTGCAAGTAACCTTTCCATGTGTGAGATGCCAAACCAGTTAGGCTCATTCATGTCTCCATCCAATTTGTCCTCATCTACCTTCAATACTCCACAAATGGGTAATGTAGATAATATTTCCTCTATTGTGAGCATGCTAAAGGGCACACTTGACCGAAAGAAGTTGAGCAACCATGTCGAGAGAGAAAGTGTTGAAGATAGCTCTAATGGGCTTTATCATGCTCAAGAAGTTATGTTCAACAATAATTTTCATCAAGTACATGGGAATCATATTCATGAATTTCCAGTAAGATTCCAGGAAGTATCCCCCGTCCATGTCAAAGATCCTAGCATTTTACAAACCATTGGAGGATCCACCGAAATTGACTTTGAACGTTTTGTGAATCCTACAAACCATGTCCAGTTAAGCACGACTTTACAAGAACCTTCCCGAAGTGCATCTTCAGCTGCCCCGATTATTTCATCTGGTTTTGATGCATGTGATGGTCCCAGCAACTCAACTCAAACTACAAGTATTTGTGAGAGCTCAAGGAAGCAAGTTGGAAACAGTGGGAGTCCGGAAAATGGCTCTAGAGCCAAAGGTATGTTCTGCTCAGTTTTTATGTGTCATCTAGAGACCCCACAACTGAACATTAAACTGTGTAATACAAACATCAACTTGTTGAACTGCAGATTTTAGAGAACGGATAATTGACAATTTGATAGATGATCGAAAGGTATGCTCTATTATTCGATGCTTAGTACAATATTTTCTTCATAAGATATAGTATGAACCTGAAAGCAATTCACTTAGTTTCATTTTCTTTCTTATTTTACCTGCCATCTTTTGACAGAGGGGAAGCCTAACTCGAAATGGATCTATAACGTCAGCAGGTTCAGGTATCATTTATGCTTAGACCTCCACGGATTTGAGATTAAGTTCTATTTCAGTTTTTTTCTAATTGCCTTGAGGTGCATTAGCTTACTCAAATCTATGAACACTAGATAAAAAATAAATAAAAATAATAAGAGAGATTTTTTAATTAAATTTTTAAAAAGATTATGATGAACATTGTGATGGAATCTAAAACCCACATGTTTATACTTGCATAAAGTTAATGATGAGGTTCTTGTTTCCTTGTTGTCACATTAGAATACATGGATAATAATCTCCTAGAAAATTAATCCAAATCCAAATGTTCTCTCATGTCCTGTACATAGAAGATTATAGATTCATAATAATGATTTTCTTGAACATATTGGTGTCATTGCGTCTCTATGTGCTGTGCAAACCTTAGTTTGTTTTTTCTGTTTGATGTGATGCAAAGCTTGAAATTCATCTTACCCTTACGAGTAACATTGCAATTGAAATGATAAGTGCTATGCTTGAAATACCTGAAACTGGTTTATCTTCAATAAAAAAAGTTTCTTCTGATATCCATATAGCCAAGTATGCTACTTCAGAATCGTTTCCCCTTTTATCTATTTATGCTTCAATTTGGGCATTCAGCTCTGCAAAAGCTTTATAGTTATCATGCAATATCATTTTCATTTTTCTTTAACAACCAGAATTGTTGCAGTGGACAAGGGAGATCCCACAAAGAAGCGTAGGGTGGAGCGGTCACGAAAGTATGTAAATCTATCACATTAATACATGGAAAAGTATACTGTTGATTGACAGTTGTTAGAATCTCGACCCCTAAGTTGTATAGCACCTTGAATAGTTTATTTTATTTTGTTTGATGAAACATTGTTTACTTGGAAGCCAAAATAAGAAAATTAGAACCGAGTATCTTCGGCAGTTCTTGTTTTCGCATACTTACACATGCACATACATTTTAGTCAATATTATGTGTTTGAATCCATGGAGAGATGTAATGTAAATACACTCTCTTTCTAGATGGAAACCTTTTGCTTACAGTATCTCAATTCTTGGTTATGTAGAATGGCAGAGGCAAAGGAAAGAAACTTAACACCAGTAATCCCATCAGATATGCAGTCTGTGCTGAAGAGGTGTGAAAATCTTGAGAAGGAAGTTCGATCCCTCAAATTGAACTTATCCTTCATGAATAGGTAATTACAGTAGAATGGAATTTTTTTACTTGACTCAATATGGAGTACTCATGGACTCTAGTTAGTCGTGAGTTAAAGCTTGCAAAGAAATTTGCTAAGATGCATTGTAATCTTCCGCCATAGACAATTTGACTAGTTTCCATCTTTGTCATAGATGAGATCTAAAATCATTGTTTACTTGATTATATAGGAATATGGTTAGACATTTGGTTATCAACCCAAATGTATCGTTCCGCAAACTCTTTTCAACTCTTTTGATATGTATCACAATTTCCACACAAATTATAGCACATTCATGAAGTTTACAGTTTTTCTAAATAGCATGGTCCAACAATTTATATTTGTTAATCCATTGTTGCAACATATTGATGCAGGAAGGATTCTGAGCAGACCAAGCAGATAGAAGAGCTTCAAAAACAGAATGAGGATTTGGCGGACGAAAAGGAACGCCTACTAGAAGAGATTGAGAGGATCCTATCAGAAACCGGCAAGATTTGAATGAATACCCATTCTGTTTTGCCATTTAGAGCTCTTGTTGTCCACCACAAACACTAAGATATATATGAACTAATTGGTTTTAGCTGCAAAGCTTCAGTTGACAGTCTCAGGTATTTCCAGATACTAGGTAAAAATACTAAGAACATTAGTTGTGAAGTCAAGCTTTGATTATCCAATTCAGATGAGGCAGCTTTTGGTCAACAAATGTTAAATTTCATAAACGGGCTAAATATAATGGCTTGAGCTTTTCATACTAAAAGGTCAACATTTCACTTGCACCATTATATGTAGCCACTTCGATGTGTGAACAATACTTAATTATGTGGTTACTGGTTAGTGAAATTTGATTTGGTTGCAAATGAATCCCAATTTTGTAATTGTTGCGATCATGAAATGGAGTCAGAGTTCCCTTGCTTGAGTTTCAATAGATTGACCAGTCCTAACCTGTTGTGGTTGTAACAGCTAAGTAACTATTTCATTGACACTCTTTTCAAACCTTGGAGTGGAACGTATTGATACTAGCTTATATCCTGTGCGTTGCACGGGAGAGAAAAATATATTTACAATATTTTTTTATATTTTATTTAAATATACATAAATAAAGAGCAGTGAATAAAAGTATATATCATACAAATTACAAA
>JAYMSZ010001001.1:0-16021 GCA_036897665.1 Pelargonium citronellum | reverse complement strand
GTATGTGAGTGTGAGAGAGATGTGAGTGATAGCTTAGGGTTTATTTTTGTTTTTTGTTTACTTTTATATTTTTTTTTAAGTAAGGGCCTGTTTGGTTGTTATGTTTTTTTAGTTAGAGGGTATTTAAATCTTTTTGTTATTTAATTGACCGAAAATTGGATGAAAAAATGTTTGACATAGTTCAGAGTATCCAATAGTTAAATAAAAAAATTGAGAATATTCATAATTAAAAAATGTATAGTCGAAGGTAGGTACATGTAATTATTTTTTAGTTTTACAACAAATATGCTCCTAATAAAATTTGTGTGCAATCTCATTATCTTAGAATATCATAACATGAAGAACGCATGACCATCGTCGTCTTCTTTGTCATCCTCCTAAGATGCAATACTCAAATTTGAAGCTCTTGACACAAATGGACAAAAATAAAATCAAGTTAAAAGGATAGAATTTAAATTTAATGTCAAAAGTTCCAAAAGTTTACAATTCCTTGTATAATTATGTAAGAACATGTGTTTCTTATAAGTTTTGTTTGCAGAACAAGAAGCTAGAAACACAATCTCAACCACGTCACTTAAAAGGGTCGGTGACGCTCCGATTTGGGCTTGTTTGTTAACTTTGTGGTGAGAAGATTTTGGTTAAAGGAGACAAGTAAAAAGAGTAAAGAGAAATCTATTAGTAATTTGGGTTGTGTTTGATAATTTAATGGACTCGTCGAAGGAGGTTTAAAATGAATTCGTGTTTGATAAATGTTACGGTAAAATTGATAGTATTGTATTAAATTCGTGGTTGATGATAATGTGGGGGCCCATTTGTGGACTTGAAACTTATCTTCCGGTTGTACCCTTTCGAGTTCCTAATTAAGCTTCAAGACCTCCACTTGCCTCCCAGACTTAGTGGAGGGTGAGAGTTTCTAGCAGCGCTTGTCTTCCCGATATGACATCATAATGACTCATGTTCTTTTTATCAGCAAACGTATTAATATCGAGACATAAAAATAATATTTCAAGAAAACAAGTGAAACAACCGGCTGTATTAAATCCTAATGACTCATGTGCTAAAAGTGTTGCGGCCTTGATGGTCCTCCCAGGCATGGAGTGTGCGGAATTGACCATTTTTGAGTTCCAAGTGAGGTTAAGTGAGTTTTAAGAGATTAGTTAGTTGAGAAGTCTTGGTGAGCTCTGTATGAGTGACATTCATGGGCCTCGTAGTTGGATTCTAAATGTACACGGGCATAATAAACCCAAGGAATATATATATATATATATGAGGAAGTAGAGTTTAAGTAAATTAATTTTTTATTTAGGTTAAATCTTTAATGAGGTAATTATACTTCATTAAAATTCATGGATCTGGGCATGTCGTTCCGCTCCTACCAATATACTTAAGTAGGTATGAGTGAAATTTAATTTGATTTCATCAACTCATTGGTCTGGCTTAAGACTAAGCTAAAAATTTGTTGACTTAGATTATTTATTATATATTGATTCCATAAGGAAACTACTGTTGAAATAGGGACAAGGAAAAGTGGATAATTTTGCAACTCTTTCATAACTAATGAAATATATAAAAACTTTTCAGACATAATGTTATAAGCGTTTGTAGTCCAACGGTTAGGATAATTGCCTTCCAAGCAATAGACCCGGGTTCGACTCCCGGCAAACGCAATTTGTTTTATTTTTCCAATATAAACCACTAAAGTTTTTATTTTTTATTTTTTTTATTTTAAGTTAAAGAATGATATGAACTTGAAAGCAATTTTTTGTTGTTGATTTTCTATGTCTAATTCCAAAGGCATATTTTGCTCAATTCACGTGAATTGAATTTATTGATAGTCTCGAATAGAACAATTTTCTTTTATTCATATTCATTTAAAAAAAATTTACTAGTGAAAACGCCGACTATACTCATTGTCTTCTATTGGAGAAACGAAACAATATGAAAAATGTTAAATGTCTTAAATGTGTTTGTTGGTATAAAATGATGTGGTAGTATGTGTTGAAAAGAAACACAACAATTTATTAGTGAAAATTATTGTACACGAATTAAAATGTTTTATATATTACACTAATATTCTCTTAGTGAATTTGAGGCACAAAGTGACCGATTACACTGCAAATTTTTTTCAAGTAATATAGATTTTTTATAGCAAAAACACGTTTGTGATGAATTTGTTACAATTCCTTAAATAAAGCCAAAATTTTCAAGAAACATTAAGCTCCTACATGAATAAGCTCTTTAAAAGATTTTTTTGTGTAAGCTTACCTCGTTTAAGCCACTTTTTAGAGATAGAAGTTCATGGTCGTGACTTGTGAATAAGATGCCACGTGGATACTTGAGGGTTTGTTCGAATCTCCAATCACCGAATGCCACGTCATGTCATGATGTTGTCACTTAAAATCCAAAACCGTTGACTTACCAAGGTCACAGAAACAGTGTAGAAGTGTAGAACCACAACGACTTCTTTCGATCCGGCGAAACGACGCCGCATAAGTTCCGATACATTTGCGAGAGCATTTAGTGAAAAGACTCAGTCTCAGTCTCCTCCTTGGGATACAGAGGTCTTCGTCTCCGACAGTGAGTAGCGATCTCAGCGCCAAAAACACTCAAAAGCTCTTCAATTTTTTGCTCTCGAATGGTTGATTCCTCGCCTGCAGCTCCGTAAAGATTCGGACCCGTTTCGGATCCTCGATTTCAATATGGTGACCCGTTGTAGATCCGGGTTTTCCGTCGCAATCATCATTCTGGTTTGTGTAAGCTTGTGCGGGATTGGTTCAGTTTGCGGAGAGAATCGGAGACCTAAAAACGTGCAGGTCGCGGTTCGCGCCAAGTGGTCGGGTACTTCGGTGCTGTTAGAAGCTAGGTATGTTACTTCCATTATCGATTTTCGTTTCATTGTTTAAACTGTCCTGATTGAATTTGGGTTTTGTTGTTTCGATGTTGGAATGTTTAGTTTAGTTGAAGTTTTTCACTTTTCATCACTGAGTGGATTAATTACACAGAATATTTGAAGCAATGCCTAACTTTTGTGTAGTTTCAGATTTGAATAATGTGAAAAATTGGGGTTTTTTTTTTGTGTGTGTGTAGTTTTTTTTGTTTTAGCTGACTTTGTTGGTAGGGAATAGGGAATTAAGACTTCATTTTGAAGGAACAAAATAAAATAGTGAAAAAGAGTACCATCCATGCTATTAATAGCCGAGAGTGAAACAAGTCAATGAGAGGACGACACCTCATTAATAATCACTCACACCCACCTCAATGGATTTGTTGGCACAGAACCACCCATTGGAATAAGGAGTCGTTAATAGTGACAAATTGAACTTCTGGCAAATGTCTAATTTCTAGTTTGTATCTCCATCTACTGTGGCAATTGCCTAGCGTTAAAAGAAAAACACGAACACGTGTCTCCAGAAGAGCTGCCATCTGTGTTAAGATCAAGACCGTACTGGTGTTTCTATTGAGTTTTAGTCATCGTGGCTTCTGGAACAATTTGATCTTATAGTCCTTTTCGAAACAATTGTCTTTACGTCACCCTTGTTAAATGCATTTTTCTACTTGAGTACTTGAATGCGCTGGTGTATTTTCTTTTATATAATTGCAAAATATTTATTATATATATATATATTTTGTAATTAACCAAATTATTGAGTTTTTTTTTAGTTGAATTAAAAACAACAAAGGGATCTTTATTTGTTACTTGCAAATGCCATTATTATCTTTTCATCTCTCTTCTTTTAGCCTGTAATAATTTTCAATTTCTTATAACAGTGAACTACTATCTAAAGAATGGAAAGATGGTTTCTGGGATTTTATTGAGGCCTGGCATCGTAGTGAGGAGGATGTTGCTGATTCTTATTCAGCCAAGGATTGCGTTAAGAAAATTTTGAAACAAGGCCGCTATCTTCTAAGTGAACCGTTAGCATCTGTTTTTGAACTCTCTCTTCTTCTTAGATCGGCATCCCCAAGATTGGTGCTTTACCGGCAACTTGCAGAAGAGTCTCTTTCGTCTTTTCCTCTGTCTGATGAAAGCAACTCAAACTATGCTGGTGAAGTCAGTTCTGAAGCAAATGAGACATTGGCAACCATAAAATCAGACACCTTGCTTGTTGGTGTAAACCCAAGAAGCCCCGATGGAAAATGCTGTTGGGTAGATACAGGCGGGGCACTGTTTTTTGATGTTGCAGAATTGCAAGTGTGGCTTAATAACCCTACTGAGCCGTGAGTAGCATCCTTTCATTTTGTAGTAATTGTTTTAATATTTTTTTCGGGATATTTGATTTTGTGATAACTCTTTTATTCTTGGTCTTGTTATTGTTTGTTATATTATCATAAATTAAATACATCTACTACAATGCTGATTTTAGTTTTTTTTATTTTCATGGTTGCCAGTGCTAGGGATGCATTTCAGCAGCCTGAGCTTTTTGATTTTGATCACATCTACTTTGAATCAAGTATTGGTAGTCCAGTTGCTATTCTGTATGGTGCTCTTGGAACTGAATGCTTTAGGGACTTCCATGTCACTCTTATTGAAGCTGCCAAAAAGGTTCACTGCTGGTGCTACAGAAGTCTTTGTTAAGAAATTATTATCAAATCTTAGCTTGCATTTGATGTTTAAGTAATCCAGTTTTCTATTTGTTGCTTCCTAAATTGGTTCAACTGTTTCCATGGATGGATATGTACCATGCTAAGTTTAGAGACCTTATACATGGAATATATATATATATATATATATATATATGCTTACTGGTGACCATTATAGGCTCTTTGATAGTCTCTCCTCTCATATAAGGACATTTATTCTTCATCCTTAAGAATAATACATTTTTCTGTTCTGAAAAAACAAAATTAGCTTCCATCAGCTTCATACTTAAGAATAATACATTTTTGTGCTCAAGTAACTTATCATGTTTAACTTATTTCATAATTGATGAATAGAATAGGGTTTTTATTTTATTTATAGTTTTTTAACCCCTGTTCATTTGGTGACTTTATTTAGTTAAGTTTCTTTCTTGCATGATAAATGCTAATAACTTTGCCTAATAACTTGCAGGGAAAAGTTAAGTATGTTGTTAGATCTGTATTACCTTCTGGCTGTGAAGCAAAAATTGGTCACTGTGGTGCCGTTGGAATAAGCGATTCCTTAAATTTGGGTGGTTATGGAGTAGAACTTGCTTTGAAGAACATGGAATATAAGGCTATGGATGACAGCACAGTAAAGAAAGGTTAGAATGTTGGACTTATACTTTAGTTCATGTTCATGCTTTTCCAAGGGAATGAAACCTCCAGCAGACTTCACCATGTTAACTTGTTTAGAAACATTAAAAGATAAGATTTATACTGTATGAGACAAACTGGATTTGACAGCTTTGTCATGCTATTGGTCTGAGCTAGTCTATCATAGGCATATAATGATGTCTAATTCATTATCCCATTTCTAAGTTTTTACTTTTTACCATATTATTTGATAATGTTTCATCTAGTATAATTCTTCAAGTTAACATTATCGGACTGCTTAGATGTTCTACTTATAGCTTGAAAAAATTGCCGCTGATCAGTTGACATGCTCTTATACTAGTGTGAACAGTACCGTTGTGACTATGCATTCTATATAGTGGTGTAGAAAAGCTGATTATATAAATTTTTAATCTGCTGGTCTTTTATGTCCATATAAAGTTATAACCCAAGGCTTGTCAGGAGATGATGAAAGTTGCATATCCTGTACTCAGTTTCTCTGTTTTCAGTCTCATTATGTCAATTTCATACTTAAGCTTTTCAAATTGATAAGTTATTGATACTTCCCTTACAGTGTGAGGTTTGAGCTGCAGGTGTCACTCTTGAAGATCCTCGGACAGAAGATCTCAGTCAAGAAGTTAGAGGGTTCATATTTTCAAAGATTCTGGTTAGTTCCTCTAAGTCATGTTTTTCTCAGATTGTTGCATCATGGTACAAGTTATAAAACAATTTTCTGCTCATAATGCAAAGATAATAATATGAACAGATAATGTGCATATCTACATTTGCATACAATTACGAACTGCTGTTATTGTCATTTTTTAGAATGGTTAGTGGTATATTCATGGGTACTACACTGTTTGTGATGTATAGAGAATTATCTTTGTTTACTTGGATTCTGAACCTGGAGAAGTGACCTTATTGATGTCTACAGTCATAAACAATTTGATTTTGTTGTTGTGCTTACAGTTTTCTTATGTCATATTATTTGACCTATCCTCCCGAACATGAAATTCCCCTACCCTTGATAGAGTTAATGAGAACTTGTATCACTTTTCACTCGCAGGAACGCAAACCTGAGCTTACATCTGAGGTAATGGCTTTCAGGGATTATCTATTATCATCCACAGTATCTGATACACTAGATGTCTGGGAACTAAAAGGTATTATTCTAAATTTTAATTTGATTATTCTTAGATTATACGTTTTGTCTAACAACATTCTTTCTACAGATTTGGGACATCAAACTGCCCAGAGGATTGTTCAAGCCTCTGATCCATTGCAATCAATGCAGGAAATTAACCAAAATTTTCCTAGCGTGGTTTCTTCATTATCTCGCATGAAGGTGAAAAACCATGTTACAGATATGAAGTTTGAAAAATATATGAAATATTGATCCTGCTATAGCGTAAGTTATCCTGATTGTGCTATATAAATTATGACCTTTTGCAGCTGAATGATTCAGTTAAAGATGAGATACTCTCAAATCAGAGAATGATCCCTCCTGGCAAGTCCTTAATGGCTCTAAATGGCGCTTTAGTCAACATGGAAGATATTGACCTTTATCAGTAATGCTTTTGCTCTCTATGTTTTCTTTTTTCGTTTTCTTGCTGAAGTTTTCCCGTTTAACTTAAACTGTGTGATTGCTGTTGATAATCATATCGTTCTCTAGACTTTAGCTTTACATTTTCTATATCACTTATTCTAAGTTCTCTTATTTTCTGCTCATTATGACAATTTCATACTTGAGCTTTTTATTGCCTTAGGTGCTTCAGTCTTATGTATTGGTAAAGTTGTTTATATTGCTCATACTGGATGCATTCCATATGAGAAGTAAATTACTTCTGCCTGAATTTTTTTCAAAAAATTCCTTTCTTTTTGTAGGTTGGTTGACATGGTACATCAGGAGTTATCATTGGCTGATCAGTTTTCAAAATTGAAGGTGGTTATGCTAATCTATCCTTCATAAGCCAGAACACTTTGGATGATAATTGTTCATTTTCATTCTGTTAGATAGTTTGCTGACTAGGCACCAAGTGCTCTTTTTTGTACGAATTAAAAAAATTTGGATAAAAAATTGGCATCCTAACAGATTTCTTAGTTCTTACCTCCGAGGACTTCTTGGCAGATGTGGATTCTATTTGTTATAACATTGTGAAAATTCTTCACACTTAAACAGTTTGGTTACTTAGATGCCCAACAAATAGTGGAAGGATTCATAAAGAGTAACTCCTGTGACTTTTCTCTTGGTTCTTTTGATGCCACTTTTTGATAACATCTAATCTATAAGATGTTAGAATAAAAGATAGCTTGAGCAAAATTGTAACTTGTCTCAAATAGTTCAAGATAGAGGATTGTGGTGTGTCAGTAATAATCAATCCCTTGATTCTTAGTTTGAGAATTGTACCAGAAATCATTTTAGGATGAACTGTGTTTCTATATTCATGGGATATTTCATTGAGAATTTTGCACTATAATGTCATCAAAGTGACTGCTGTTTGGTTATTTTTTGTTTTGTGTCTATACTCTCAGTTAAACAATATTAAATCTACTCTGCATCTAAAATCTGAATACTGCTGTTATCTTTGAAGTTACCTGAACTTAATTAATAAATTAACATAGCCTTTATTATCAGATTCCAGATAGCACTGTACGGAAACTATTATCAACTCTGCCTCCTGCCGAAGCCAATACATTTCGTATAGATTTCCGTTCAACTCATGTTCATTATCTCAATAATTTGGAGGAAGATGCTATGTATAAGAGATGGCGGAACAACTTAAATGAGGTAAATTAATTCTTTGACAAGTCTTTAATTATCAAGCTTGTAACAGCTTTATAAGTACAACCTCTCTGGAATACATGGTTTTTAAATATCTGTTTTCTGTAGATTTTGATGCCAGTCTTCCCTGGCCAATTACGTTACATTCGCAAGAACCTGTTTCATACAGTTGTTGTCCTTGATCCAGGCACCATTTGTGGTCTTGAGGTAAGTTTTACAGCTACATTCGCAAGAACCTGTTTCATGCAGTTGTTGTCTAAATGTGTTCATGATTGTTGTTTTTGTAATCTTGCAGTCTGTTGGCATGATTACATCTTTGTATGAGAATAATTTCCCTATGAGGTTTGGAGTGATACTGTACTCCTCAAAGTTAATCAAGAAGTTAGAAATGAATGGCGGTGACCTCCATTCATTTGGTGTGGAGAATGACCATCAAAATGAGGATATATCCAGTTTGGTAGGTTTTCTTTTCACTTTTTATTATTTATTTTTTATTTTTATCATGCGTTTTCTTTCAAAATAATGCTACTGTCAGCCTTTTTACTGTATTTGGTTTCTGCTTATCAAAGGGGCTTTTAGTTTAAATCATCTAGCACCACTCTTCTCATGCCCCCGAATATCAGTCTCAAAGTTGTTTCACTGATATTGTTGTTAACTCCTTTTTTTGCAGATGATACGCCTCTTCGTTTACATCAAGGAAAATCATGGGATTCGTAGTGCTTTCCAGTTTTTGAGCAATGTATGTGTTCACTCCCGTTCTTGTTTGTTACTTTGGTGCTGCTATGTTGTCACACTGTTCTCTGTCTTCTGACAAATAGTAATTGTTATTGCATTAATATGCTCTAAGTTTAAATATATCAGGGAATCCAAAAGTTCACATACTCTATAATCAGTATAAATATTCAAACTGAACTACATTGAAAATTTCAAGGTAAAAGGGCAGGGAACTTTTTCGCAAAACTGTATTGTCATTGACACTCAGATTAGTTGTGCAACATCAGTTGATGAGCGCTCTTACAACTAAATGAGAATCATTATGGCAGGTCAATAGGCTACGAACTGAGTCAGATAGCTCTGCAGATGATGCTCTTGATATGGAGCATGTTGAAGGAGCATTTGTAGAAACAGTGTTGTAAGTTTCGTAAGAAATTTTATGGCTGATTTCGATGATCATGATGTATGTGCGCTCGTAAGCACTTGGAATGCATTATTTATCTTTATTGTAGAATAACATATTTACCTATTTTTGCAGACCAAAAGTCAAATCTCCACCTCAAGATACACTACTAAAGCTGGAGAAAGAGCAAACTTTTAGGGAACAATCTCAAGAGAGCACCATGTTTGTTTTTAAGTTGGGTTTGGCTAATTTGGAATGTTGCCTGTTGATGAATGGACTTGTCTTTGATTCTAATGAGGTATTGTTTGAAAGTTCCTCTTTCTTTGTGATTGAGATGAGTATCCTCATTTTTAGCTTGGCAATTTTGTACTCTTAGAACTTGTGAAAAAATTGTCCAGTTAAATCGTTATGCATGTGAGTTTATAAGAAAATTGTCTAGTTAAATGGTTATGCATGTGAATTTATGAGAAGTGTTTGCATCATGAATCCTTGCAACCTCTGTTTATGTCTCTTGGTAGGCCATGTAAGTATAATTCTTCTGCATGGTGCTTTGGAGGCAAAGCATTTAGCTTGCTTGAGAATGTTTACCAGTAAAAATACTGAAATATATACTATACTAGTTTCCCTGACATAGTAGCTT
Organism: Pelargonium citronellum; assembly: GCA_036897665.1. NCBI lineage: Eukaryota > Viridiplantae > Streptophyta > Magnoliopsida > Geraniales > Geraniaceae > Pelargonium > Pelargonium citronellum. The sequence continues at coordinate 6,250 of JAYMSZ010001001.1, read as the reverse complement.
TACAGTCGCTTTTATCTAGTCAATTGCATTTCATTTTGTGCCATTTTATTCTTTCTTTTGGTTTAGATGTTTCTTCAAAAATGATATACGTGCATTCACTTTGATCAGGAATCTCTTATGAATGCTATGAACGAAGAGCTTCCCAGAATACAGGAACAGGTCTATTATGGCCATATAAATTCTCACACTGATGTACTGGACAAATTCCTTTCTGAAAGCGGTATCAACCGCTATAATCCAAAGGTCAGGATACATCTGAAATATTTAGTTGAAATATTCTTTTCTGCTCTAGTTAAATTATGTTACTCTGGAAGTGTGTGTGTTAATATTTATTCCACAGCTAAACATTTAGTGCTATGTTCTGAGGCAGATTGTTGGTAGCAAGAAGGTCAAACCAAGGGTAGTATCTCTGTCAACCTCCATTCTTGGAGGGGATTCTGTATTGGATGATATCAGTTACTTGCATTCTCCTAAAAGTAAGAAGAATTCTAAGTTAAAATTACTAGATTGGTTATAATCTTGCTTTGTGCTTGAGTCCTTGACTCCTGTCATCTTGTTCTTTCTCCAAATGATTCCAGCTATAGATGATTTGAAGCCTGTGACTCATATTCTTGTTGTTGATATTGCATCAAAGAGAGGGATGAAGTTGCTTCGTGAAGGCATACGATACCTGGTTATTCTTTGCACTTATTTAAATCTCATTGTTGTTTTGTTTTGTTTAAATACATGCTGCTGTATTGTCAACCTTGTGATCATCATTATATTTTCTTAGTTTTTATTCTGATGCAGATAGGAGGGTCCAAAGATGCTCGATTAGGTGTGCTCTTTGGTGCCAATGAAGATGCTGATTTGGCTAGTCTTCTTTTTGTGAACGCTTTTGAAATCAGTGCATACTCATACAGGTTTAGTAATTTTGAAAAGTTTAGTGTACTGATGGTTTATGCATCTCAATGACTGTATTACTTACATCGTATTGTTTATTACTTGTTTCCTACCTCTATGCTGTCATGCAGTCACAAGGAAAAAGTACTATACTTTTTAGATCAACTATGTGCATTCTATGAGCAAAAGTACTTGCTTGCGACTACTGCCTTAGCTACTGAGAATGCTCAAGTATTTATAGATAAGGTCTCTGAGCTTGCCGATGCAAATGGAATACCATCCAAGGCCTACAAATCTACACTTTCAGAGTTACCTTTTGACAAACTGAAAAAGCATATGAAGAAGGTATATTTGTAGCTTCTGTGTTTCTGGATACTTCCATGTAATTCAGAGACGTTGGGCTGTGTTTTTCTTAGTATCTTCCTTCTGTCTCCTATTTCTTTCTGTTTTATGTTTGACTTTCGCGAGTTCTCCAGAATTGTACGGTTGTTGCGTGAGTTTGGAGAGATGTTGGCTGAGCGGATCAATGTTGACATTTTTCATATATAGTACTTTACTGGAAAGTTTTGTTTTTCTAATAGTTTGCAATCATATGCAGGTCGCTCAGTTTTTGTATGGTCTTCTTGGGCCTGAATCTGGTCTGAATACAGTCATTACCAATGGAAGGGTGAGTCTCATTGAGTTCTTTATTCATTTATTTTTCTGTTTGTTTTAGGGTCATTTTAATTTTAAATTAATATCTATAGGATGGTTTAGAATCTTGAATGGACCCATTCAATTGTACATAATGAAGTTCCTCTTTCCTGAAATTAGAAAATTATGAATTATTTCTTAAATAATAAATTTCTATTTACAACTGTGCAATACCTTGTATTTTGATTTTGACAGGTGACATACCCTATCGATGAAAACACTTTTATGAGTCATGATCTGCATCTTCTAGAGTCAGTGGAATTTAAGCATAGAATAAAGCATATTGTGGAAATTATTGAAGAAGTGAACTGGGAGGGCAGAGATCCTGACATGCTAACAAGGTTAGTTTGTTATGAGCTTCGTTGTACTGGACATTTTATTTTACTTAATTACTCTCTCTCTCTCTCTCTATGTATATATATATATATATATATATCAAGCTTCCTAGTTCTTCCTAATTCTCATGAAATTGAAGTTTAAAGCCATCCAAAACGAAAATAAATTATGAAGTGTTCTATTACTTAATGGAATGAGTTTGACCACTTGTCTTTAGGTGTCCTCTTCAATTTTGTTTGCTCTATAATTTTGAACCTTAACCATGAATAACCCTTGTAAGTTGTACAGAAAATTGGTGAAGGAATCCTTTTATATATGCTAATTTTGTTAGAAGAATACAATATCAAATTGCACCATCTGGGGTTTAAGTTGTACGAACAAGCCTGAATTCTACTTCTTTTTCTTCTCAAGAATCTTTATTTGTGACTTGAATATTTGTATTTGGAGTTGGAGCAGATGGAACAGTATTAGCCATTACTTACTATAGTATATGTGTAAATATAGGAATCTTCCTTGCTGCTATCGCAGACAGTTTTTACGATAATTTGTTTATTTTGCTTCCTCAAAACTTGTGGCCGCTTGTTAGGGTCTGTTAATCAGAGGGAGTGTTATTTAAGAATGTTATAAGGATTAATGATGACTGTGCATATGATACTTGCAGCAAATTTATTAGTGATACTATTATGTACGTCTCGTCGACAATAGCTACAAGGGATCGGAGCTCTGAAAGTGCACGTTTTGAGATTCTGAATGCAAAATATAGGTATAGAGTACTCTTTATTTGTGTTATGTTACAACAACAAGAAATGTTATGTTTGCAGTATGTATGTGAACATCAGTGTCGACCTTCCTGTAACTGAAGATTTTCCAATAATGTCATCCTTTTTTCGTATACAGTGCCATTGTTCTAGATAATGAAAATTCTAGCATTCATATTGATGCGGTTGTTGATCCTCTAAGTCCTACGGGTCAGAAGTTTGCTTCGCTTCTTCGTGTTCTGGGAAAATGCGTACAACCAAGCTTGAGGATTGTATTAAATCCACTGGTAAGATATTTTTCATAAATGGGTTCCTGGTATATTTTCAATTGGGATAATGGAAACAGTCGATTTTAACAGTATCTCCTAAAACCTGAAATAATTATTATCTCTGAGACATAATAAGTAGATTTGATACAGTTACTTTTAAACTTACCAAAAAGTCCAATCCATATATTTGTTACGTGTGAAACAAGAAAAAGAAAGTGGTTGAATCATACATTAAAACTATTCGAAATCTGAAAGTTTCAAATATACTATGGTATGATGACATAAAATTGCATTTCACTATGCTTCCACAGGATGCAATTTCATAAAATGAATGTGGTTGTGATAGTGTGAGTAATGACCTCAAAATGTGTCAACATAGTATTAAAAGGTAACACAATAAAAGGGCACACTGTCTTCCAGATCTGTTGTTCTCATTCAAATGTAGTAGTTTAATCTCCCCTTGAACAAGTTCCCTTGCATATATATACCTTCAATGTTTGGTTCATCAGTTACATAATAACTAGGTCACAGTAAAATTCATGTATTGACAGGTGTAACAGTAAAATTCATCAGTTTCATGAATGTATAAAAAAATTATGGTAACCTGAAGGCATTTTGAGGATTGTGTATTGTGTTTCATTGACTGTAATTGGTATTGTGGAACTAGGTTCTATATTTACTTTTAGTTCATTTACTGAAACTATACCTACCTTTGAGGGGCTTAACATTGTTTTTCAATCTTCCTGCAGAGTTCTCTTGTCGATCTTCCTCTAAAAAGTTACTACAGATACGTAATTCCAACAATGGTATGATGAAGACATTTGGTTTTATAAAAGTTAGAGATTTGAGTTGTCATGCCTGGTTTATTAGTTGCGCAACTCTGTTTGCAGGATGATTTCAGCAGCACTGATTATGCAGTAAATGGCCCTAAAGCTTTTTTTGCAAACATGCCATTATCTAAAACTCTTACCATGAATCTTGATGTTCCAGAGCCATGGCTTGTTGAGCCTGTTATTGCTGTGTATGTTTCTTCCTTGACGCGTGTTTTGAATCATGTCATATTGTTAACTTAGTGCAACATGTACGGAATTTATTCATGTTATGTTCTTACTTTGGCTCAAATTGTTTTAGGCATGACCTGGATAATATTTTGCTTGAGAACTTGGGTGATACAAGGACATTACAGGCTGTGTTTGAACTTGAAGCTCTTGTACTTACTGGTATGTGGTAACACATGTTTCTTCACCTCTAAACCGAATAGCGGCACATTCAATTCCATGTAATTTTTAGCATGACTGAATTGTGAAAGTAATAATATTTTCCAATGTCATTTTGCATTTATAATTGATTGTGATCAGGTCATTGTTCTGAGAAAGATCACGATCCTCCCCGAGGCCTTCAGCTGATTCTTGGGACTAAGACTAAACCACACATGGTTGATACTTCCGTGATGGCCAATTTGGGATATTGGCAAATGAAAGTCTCTCCTGGGGTCTGGTATCTGCAACTTGCACCAGGTAGAAGTTCCGAGCTGTACATTCTGAAGGAAGATGGCGATAGTAGTCAAAACAACCCACTGTCAAAACGTATCACCATAAATGATTTGCGGGGTAAAGTTGTTCACTTGGAAGCAGTGAAGAAAAAGGGAAAAGAGCATGAAGCCTTGTTAGTTCCTGATGATGACGATGACAATTCTCAAGAAAAGAAAGTGAGTGTTTGTATCATCACATGAAAGTTATCTGATATATATGATGGTTAACAAGGATTGTTGAGGATTTTAACTTGTAGATGCTTACAAATGCTTTTTCCTGAATTGCTACAGGGAAATCGTGGTGGCTGGAACTCTAATTTTTTGAAATGGGCTTCTGGTTTAATTGTTGGCAATGATCAATCAAAAAGTGAAATCGCATCACTGGTATTATCCCCTACATAGCTCCTTTTGTGATGCTATTAATTAATGAAGCTTTAGTTATTCTAAAAAAAAAGTAGTCATCTACTTGTAGTTTAATTTCCCCCAAAGCTTTTGTTTTGTTCTGAAAATTCTAATTCGCAACATATATGTTGTCTTCAGTTTTGTTTTGTATTGCATACCTATCAATTAGCTTAAGAATAATTTGGTGAATTCCATGGATCTACAGTGTAACATGTATGTTTTTGCTTCTTAATACATGTTTTGCAAACACATACCTACCATACCAACCAACAACAAATTATGAAGTAGTATGATTTCTTATTAATTTATATCAAAACCTTAGTTGTTTTATGTGAATGTCATGCTCATCATTGCATGTTATTTTGGTTTGAATAGTAACTTCCTTAGGGGATGTAAGTTGTATTCCAATTTTGCTTGTATCAACTGCTCTATTCTCAGGTTATCAAATCTGTTATGTTATATTTCCTTGGACTTTTATCAAGGTCTTTTTTCGTTATATTATTTTCTACCTGGATTTCCAGATACATTTACAAAATCTTCTTCTTTTCCTTAGGAGCACAAAATGGCTAAGCGGCATGGAAAAACCATCAACATATTTTCTATTGCCTCTGGACACCTGTAAGTTTGTTCCTTTTCGCTCTTCTTACCTGAGCCCCCATCTGAAGTTATGCATACAACTAATGGAAATCATTGTTTATTTCAAAATTTCTGACATTCAATGATGTGTATCTTGGCAGATATGAACGTTTTCTGAAAATCATGATTCTAAGTGTTCTGAAGAACACCAATCGTCCAGTTAAATTCTGGTTCATAAAGAACTACCTCTCTCCTCAGTTTAAGGTCAATACCATATCTAAATTGTTTGTTTTAATTTTGAATAAACTCTTAATAGTAAGATTATTTGCCTTACTCTTTCATATTCTGGTCATCACTTCACAGGATGTGATTCCACATATGGCAAAAGAGTATGGCTTTGAGTATGAGCTTGTCACCTACAAGTGGCCAACATGGTTACATAAGCAGAAAGAAAAGCAGCGAATTATTTGGGCATACAAAATTTTATTCCTTGATGTTATATTTCCCCTCTCTTTGGAAAAGGTATTGGCATTTCGTATTTCTGCATTATGTTATTTAGCAATTTTTTCCTTAGTTGTCTTTCTTCGTATCCAACTTCACACTTCAATAATTCATGCATACTATGATATATGCTTTAATATTCTACCATTATCTGCAGGTCATATTTGTTGATGCAGATCAAATTGTCAGGGCAGATATGGGAGAACTCTATGATATGGACTTGAAAGGGAGACCTCTTGCATATACTCCGTTTTGTGATAATAACAGGGAAATGGATGGATATCGATTCTGGAGACAAGTAA